>JASANH010001230.1:0-124546 GCA_030248295.1 Mesodorylaimus sp. YZB2_4
TCAACGACGTCAGCAACCACCAGCACGTCAATCGTCTTCTGCGAAACGCAAGCTTCAAGTTCCCGCTGCGAGTCCAGACAACGACGATGGAGAGCCAAGACCAACACGTTATCGCCGCACAAGTTCTATGCCCCGTCGTAGCTCTGCGGGCTTGACCACCGCTGCGGTAAGCGATGCGTGCGAACGAGCGAAAGTAGATTTTGAAAAGAAATTGCGAGAGATCTTTGGAAAATTCGTATCCCAAACTCAACCACCCGATTTTGGCGATCGGGCGCTGCGTGAGCATTTGCTGACCAAATACGTGAAGCCGATGCTCGGCACGTCGCCCGATAAACGAGAAAATACTATCGATCAAGTGCGTACGTTTGTGGCAACACCAGCAGCTCAGCAGGCGGCCCGCGCATGGTGGGACCGTCAAAAGCGCCGATCATCCACTTCTGCTGGTGTTCCTCGCCTCAATTTGGACGAATCCAATGTTGAACGACTGACTATCGCCGAATCAATGGACACAACATCAGCCAGCCCATTTCCTGGTGGCCATGTTCGTGTTTCTGCTGTTAGTACTGTGCCAGTACCCAACTTGCCCGTTACGCAATCCATGGAACAACAAGAAAAAGAAAGGAAAGATGCCAATGAGGAATGCTCAATTCGTATTGCTCAAGATGCATACGTAGCTAATCGTCATGTTCCCCAATTGGCCGAACAGGAGGCTCGTCGGGTTTTGGAAGAACGAATCGATGCGGCGATTGAAGCATTTGAGGACGCTCAGTGGTCCCACCAACGTTCTCAAATCACAAAGGCCGAATACAAAGATCTTCAACGTACCGCCGAAGTAGCCCAGTACATTCGAAACAACATGGCTACGGTCGATGGATGGTCCATGTCCCACGTGCTGTGGTTGTTGCACTTCTTGAATGCGTGCGCCCAGTCGAATCTACATCCAGGTCAGACTCTTAATTTGGTTGTTAATAACAGTTGTCAACCTGTTTCAGCCAATGACCCCTAATGGGAGGCCATTGTGAACGATTTCATTGGGACCTCGCGAGGCATCATTTCGTTCGATTCGGAGTGCGCTGATTTCGATTGCTCTTATCAACATCGCGCTCGCAACAACCCAGGCCGTATTTTGTGGTCCATTCCATCGTTTCGTTCGATTATCGATTTATTGGAACATCCCGACTATTCCCATGTTCAAGCCCTGTTAAGGCGATGCTTGCCTGTCGACCAAATTTTAGGCGAACAACGTGATCGATACCGAGACTACGCAGGACCATTCACTCGATTGGTTATTTTGTGTAATGGTCAAGGACGGTACTTATTTGTCGATTTACTGAAATTAGGAGGAATGCCAGAACCAGTTCGCAAATTGTTGCTCGATCCAAAGATTACCAAGATCGTGTTTCGAGGAATCAATAACGAGCTGCGCTCTCTGGCTCGTACTTTGGGAATCTCTACCCCGTCCCGTGGTGATCAATGGGGCTTCTTCAATATTTCGCTCGGTGAAAATTACTATCCACGCTTGGAACGGTCGACCATGATGAACCAAGGATGGGTTCGGCCGCCTTTCCAAACCACGTCCTACCCGTTGCCTGTATCGCTATTGGAAGCAGTCTATTGGCGTTATTTCGATACTCTGCCAACGCAGCGAGCAAGTGAAACACTCAAGTCCATTGCGAATTTGCTCGGTGTGATGTATCAACATCAAGGCCACGATTATGGACCCAGATGGTTCTTTGAATATGGTAGTGCTGACCAGCCAATACCGTTTTCACTCGAACGAGAATATTGGGCCTATACCCTGTTTGATGGTTCACTACCGATGTTTCTTTTTCTAGGCTCATACACTCTCAACCCGACATTGATCGATGCAAGAGCACCAGATCAACTACTGCGGGACTCTGCCGGATTTCTTCAGCAATTCTGTCAGTTTTTCGGTGACCCACTGCCAATTCCAACGTACGACCATATGCACGCCAATGTTCAGTATGGATCGACGTTTGGCTGCTCACGATGTGTGCTGCCCTGGTGCCCGATTACTCAGCTATGTCGGGACAAGCGAGAGGAAACCGAATTACTCAACGAAATGCAAAATCGATTGGGCGATCGAGTGCCAAAAGGACCACCTCAAGGCTGGTACTCGATTGGGCGCCCCGCAGTGATTCGACCAGATCGTACTGTTCAGCATGCTGCTGGCGACCTGACGGTTACAGTTCCAGGGAATCGCTCACTTAGTCCATCATTCGAGCAGTGTCTGAAAGACATCTTATTGGAAAGCGATGACGAATTTGATCTGGAATCCGAACACGATCCCGAAGATTACTTTGTAAGCGAATTGTTCAGGACTGTGCCAGTCACGCCAACTGGTCATGTGGTGCCGATACCATCGCGGGCGCCATATTGGAACAATCCTAATCCACGTTTCCTCGATTGCAATGTATACGAACACCCGATTTTTTGGAAGAGTTTGTTAACATATCCTGAAAATTTGATCCAAGCCACGTATGATCATTTGCGAGCAAAATTCCGCAAAAGGTATATTGTCTTCTATCACGGCGCTGCGCGCTCTTTGATACACCGTGATCTGGGTTCAACGAACGAAGACAGAATTGCTAATCGCATGTGGTCCATTCTGTACGATGGCTATGATCCACTCGACGGTGAAATCTATCATGCTGTCCATCCGTTGCCATGGCCATCGAATACCAATGATCTGTCAGGACTACGTAATCTACGCCATACGCCTATTTGTTGAATCCCACTGGTCCGAAAGAGTTGTGAGGACGACAATACGACTGCTGCTTTCCACCAATTTCGTGCCAGAGAACGACACGAGCTCAATTGGTGGAAATCGAGTTTCAATTGGTCCTTGACGCCAGACGACTACAGTGCGGTCATGCTGGCTCGCTTGAACGATCTGATTGCCGACTGCCGCGATCGTCGTCTGGTCGAACAATACCCAATGCTCAACTCGCTGGACAGGGAATGGATTTTCTTCCTGTCTGCGTTTCGTGTCATCCAGCTCGATTACCGAAATCCAGAGGAACCAGCTGCGCGGGCGAGAGCAACGTCCAATCGCATCAAAGCTTTGCTGTATAACACTCAGATTCGTGATTTGCCAACTTTACTGTCTCGTGCTGAGACAGCCTTGCGTGTCGTCCGAGAAGGTATGATTTTTGCAGCCAACTATCCCCAGCTGGATCATTACGCGCTATGACGGGAACACGACAAAATTATTCGACGAATCAATACCTTGAAATTGGCTATTGCTACGCAGCGAGGTTCGCAACAGGCTGAAGAACAGCGTATGCCTGCGTTCCGGTACACTCCAGCCGCGCCATCTCGTGAGCAGACTGAAGCCATGCCGGCTCGAGCTGTGGCTCCGCCTGTTCAAGTGGTATCTGCAGCGCCCTCAGCCATTCCAGCTGTGCCATCTCAGCCCACTCCAATTCAGCAGCCGAGGCAAATTGAAGATCTTTATCGACTACACGAAGATCGTGGACCGATTAATTGGGAAATGCGCCCTATCAATTTAGACGTAGCTGCCGAGGTAGGGATCGAATATTTACATCCTCATTGGCAGATTGTGCCAATCACGGAAACGGATTCTCCGCATGCCCGTCGATTAGCTTGGCAGTTGCGGATGCTGCCACCTGACATTATCCCACGCCTGATTTCGCCAGATAGTCGGTATGCGATGAATGTTATCTCTGATCGTGATACATTCGCCGACTTTATTCAAAATATCATTGCGGAACCCGACCCATTCTATACTTCACCGAATCAAACCATCGTTGATGCTATTGCCGATATTGAGCGCACCAACAGCAACCAATGGCACTTTGGTTGAGAAACTGCTAGCGATCGAGCCGACCGCGCTGCGCGTGAACAGCGCGATGGGCAAACACACCGTTTACGTCGGGAGCGAGAAGAGGAGATCGCGAATCGTCAAAATCGATCTGCCTTCTTGCGTTTGGGCCCTCCTCGTTCCGCTGGTGAGCAATCATTGTCCACGCCTAGAATGATGCGTTCGCACTTGGCCAAAGGCGATGCTCGCCATGCGCTTAGACACGCCCAGTCACGACGATCTCCATCAACGGCTCTTCCCCGGGAACGCCCGCCGAATGTACGTATGGTTAATTTTCCGATCTGTTGGCAGGGTCCTCGTCAGGGTCGCCTCCCACCAAATGTTGACGAGGCTTATGCGTTAGCTGCGTGCGATATGGCAAAGAAAAATTTCTTGGCCGACTACATTTCGTTGATTCAGAACCCTGGCTGGGTCTGGTCCACTTTGGAACCCATGATGCGTCTCGCCTGGATCACGTTTGCGGGTTGCACCCCCCCACACCGCTTCCCAAGTCCGCTGATCCGGGAGATGACGATGACGATGATTTATTATGGAACGTCGGCGTTGGTGCTGACAACCAACCATCTACTAGTACCACTGATCCTGAGCCAATGGATCAAGGCATTTCATTTGGTACTCCCACCGTGACGTGTTGTGGTATTGTTCCCTCATTACATCTCCACATGGACGCAAGTCAGATTTTCTTTCATTTTTCCATCCCTATTCGTACTTACCCCCGTTTTCTGTGTTGCGTTTTCCAGTAGTCTGACTGTTTGCTTTCTGAATTTTGGTTCCCCGCCCAGCTATTTTGTCCCGCACCGATGGTTTATAAGTGTCTCCCATTCTTTTCTGATTAGCCCGTTTGTGCGATTTGCGCTTTTGAGTTAGTAGAGTGGTTGTGTTTTGCACCGAGCATCACCCGCATTCCCCGTTTCCATTCATGCCTTCTTTCCCTTCCTTATTTCCCTTTTTCGTGCCATATCGACGTATGTGCTTTAAGATGTGCTTTACTTTTTGCATCAGGATAGTAATGCTCAGGGAAATGAAAATGCACATGTCCGTTGTTAGGTTCCTGAAGCTCGCACTCCTGCTGGATCACCCTCGGATCTATGGCAGTGCACCACCAAGCCATAGGGTGTGAAACTGAATTGCTGGTGGATGGGCCCTGGGTCCTGATTTCTAGAAATCAGTTCCCTTTTTGTGTCATGTGTGTATTTTGTGTTAAGCGACTGCTTTGCACTTTGGTAGGATGCGTTGTGTTTCGTTTATTTTCAGGTGAGACCCTGTGCCAGGGTTCCCACAGACCCATCACTCCGGACAGTGGAAGCCCGTCTCTATCGGCGAGGTAGTAATGTCAGGGGGAATGAAGACCAAGTTATGCAAATGAGTATGACCTTGTTCGATATTAGGCCTGTCTGATGATATCAGGTGATTGCTGTGTTAGGAACCGGTCTCCCCTTGTCTGATGTGGCTATTTGTTTGTTTTGTGCCAGTGCACTCTTGCTCTCTGGGTAGATGCTCGTCCGACTAATCAGTGTCATGCCTGTGCGTGTTCGGTGCGGTTGAGTAGTAAATCTCTTCTATAAGACAAGTGGTCTTATAAACAGGCATCCTTGAAATTCTTAATTGGTGGACAAACGATTGGGTTTTCATCTGATAGAAAACGACATGAAACTAATCGCTTCAGATTCAACGATTCCTAATAATCGATGTTCTCACAACCAAATGATTCTTAATTGGGGAACAAATAAGTAGCACATTATTTGACAGCAAACGACACATTACTATTCGCTTAAGATCTTATGATTCCTAATAATCAATCAACAAGCACCCTAACACCACTACCGTGCAAAATTATTGCATCACATGTGCTCGCAGGTGGTTTTCCAGTTTAAATAGCGCGCCATTAAACGTAGGTCGTCTTAATGCTTGTAAAACGAGTGTGGTCTGAAAGCGCGTTCTTTTTTCTACAAAATCAGCTCATTCGCGTAAAACCTCGCTGGAGCAATCAATTTTTATAAGATTTAGAATCTCATTCATACGAAATATCAGCTGACGAGTTTTGCTTGTATCCTTCGAATTATTGATATTATGGATCAAGCAGAGGCCATTCCTCCAGGTAACTGCTTTTATATCTTTCTGTATTAGTGCATCATGCTTTCCAGTGCAAAAAATACGATTTGTACATGTGAAATCACAATTTATCGATATCTGAACCTCGTAATCGATTTCGATAGACTTTTTCACAAATTTTTGATGTTTTCTGTGATTTTTGATCGCAAATGCAGGTTTTTTCGTTTTTCAGGGCCGAGGACAAGGCCGTCGATATCTCCGAAAAAGGCTGGCCGCATTATCGCCATTCATCAAATCGGATATTCTCATCGAGAAATTGTCGCTGAATTGAATCGCACAAAACTGCCAGGCGAAACTGTTCCTAATCAATCCTCTATCAGCGGAGTTTTAAAGAAATTCAAGGACACGGGTACTGTTGAACGTCGCCCCGGCCAAGGACGACCAAGAATAACAACGGAACGTCAGGATCGGGAGATTGTTGAAAAAGCAAAAAAAATCGGAAAACTTCATTGAAACGACTTGCGAAGGATTTTTCGGAATTAAGCAGGAAACGTGTAAGCCGATGGACTGTCGCGCGCCGACTGAAGGGAGAAGAATTCAAAGTGTGCCGATGTGTTCGAAAACCGCTCTTGAGTGAAAAAAATCGATTGAATTGGGCCGAGAAAAATGTTGATCAACTGATCGAATATTGAAAGAAGGTGGAGTGGTCCGATAAGGGTCGTTTCAAATTCGTTTCTGATCGTCCCCAGAACTCTATTCGACAGCAAACGACACATTACTATTTGCAAATTATGTAATGATTCCTAATGATCAATTAATAGGCACCCTGAAAATTCTTGACTGGTAAACAAACGACTAGGTTTTTATCTGATAGGAAACGACATGAGACTACTCGCTTTAGATCCAACGGTTTCTATCAATCGAATTTTTCACAGCCAAATGATTCTTATTCAGAGAACAAATGAGTAGCACCCTATTTGACAGCAAACGACACATTACTACTCGCCAATGATGTAATGATTCCTAATGATCGATCAATAGAAACCACGAAAATTCTTAACTGGTGAACAAACAAAGCGGTTTTCATCTCATAAAAAACGACATGTGACTACTCGCTTTGGATCCAACGATTCCTAATAATCGAACTTTTAACAACCGAATGATTCTCACATGAAAAACAAATACGTGGAACCCTATTTGACAGCAAACGACACATTACTATTTTCTCAAGATCTGATGATTTCTAGTAATCAATCAATAGGCACCCTGAAAATTCTTAACTGGTAAACAAACGATTGGGTTTTCATCTGATATGAAACGACATGGAACTACTCGCTTTAGATCCAACGATTCCTAATAATCGAGCTTTTCACAACCAAATAATTCTTACCTAGAGAACAAATGAGTAGCACCCTATTTGACAGCAAACGAAACATTACTGTTTGCTCAACTTTTTATGATTCCTAATAATCAATTGATAGGCACCCTGAAAGTTCTTAACTAGTAGACAAACAATTAGGTTTTCATCTTATGGGAAACGAATAATCGAACTTTTCACAACGAGATAATTCTTACCTAGAGAACAAATAGGTAGCACTGTATTTCACAACAAACGACACATTACTATTCGCTCAAGATCTTATGATTCATAATAACTTATCAATGGGCACCTTGAAAATTCTTAACAGGTAAAAAAACGATTGAGTTTTCATCTAATAGGAAACGACATGGAACTACTCGCTTTAGATCCAACGACTCCTAATAATCGAACTTTCCACAACTGAATGATTCTTACATGGAGAACAAATGAGTAGCACCCTATTTGACAGCAAACGACACATTACTATTTGCCAGTGATGTAATGATTCCTAATAATCAATCAATAGGCACCCTGGAAATTCTTAACTGGTAGACAAACGATTGGGTTTTCATCTGATAGAAAACGACATGAAACTACTCGCTTCAGATCCAACGATTCCTAATAATCGAGCTTTTCACAACCAAATGATTCTTACCTAGAGAACAAATGAGTAGCACCCTATTTGACAGCAAACGACACATTATTATTTTCTCAAGATCTTATGATTCCTAATAATCAATCAATAGGCACCCTGAAAATTCTTAACTGGTACACAAACGATTGGGTTTTCATCTGATAGGAAACGACATGAAACTTCTCTAGGTTAGAATCATTTGGTTGTCAAAAATTTGATTGTTAGGAATCGTTGGATCTAAAGCGAGTAGTTTTATGTCGTTTTTTATCAGATGAAAACCCAATCGTTTGTTTACCAGTTAAGAATTTTTTGGGTGCCTTCTGATTGATTATAAGGAATTATAAGATCTTGAGCAAATAGTAATGTGTCGGTTGCTGTCAAATAGAGTGCTACTCATTTGTTCTCTAGGTAAGAATCATTTGATTGTGAAAAGCTCGATTATTAGGAGTCATTGGATCAAAAGAGTAGTAGTTTCATGTCGTTTCCTATCAGATAAAAACCCAATCGTTTGCTTACCAGGTAAGAATTCACAGTGTGCCAATTGATCAATCATCAGGAATCATTACATAATTGGCAAGTAGTATTGTGTCGTTTGCTGTCAAATAGAATGCTCCCTCTTTGTTTTCCAGAATTATTTATTAAGAATTATCAAGAATTATTTGGTTCTGAGAAGATCTATTATTAGGAATCATCGGATCTGAAGCGAGTAGTTCCATGTCGTTGCCCATCAGAAGGAAACCCAATAGTTGTAGGATTGTGAGAAGATCAAATTATGAAAATCACTAGATTGTGAGCAGGTAGTTTCATGTCGTTTCCTATCAGATGGAAACAAGCGTTTCTTCGCAAGTTATGAATTTACAGGGTGCCGATTGATCGATTATTAGGAATCATTACATCATTGGCAAGTAGTATTGTGTCGTTTTGTTTGCTGTCAAATAGGGTGCCACTAGTTTGTTCTCTTGGTATGATATATATATATTGTAAAAAAAAAATTTTTAGAAAATCACTAGATTATAAGCGAGTGGTTCCGTGTCGTTTTCTATCAGATGGGAACAAGCGTTCGTTCACAAGGTCAGAATTCGCAGGGTGCCTATCGATTGATTAGTAGAAATCATTAGATATTGATCAAGTGGTAATGTTTTGTTTCCTGTCAAATAGGGTGCCACTAGTTTGTTCTATAAGTATGATATATTTGGATTGTGAAAAGATCAATTATTGAAAATCACTAGATTATAAGCGAGTGGTTTTGTCTCGTTTCCTATCAGATGAGAACAAACGGTTGGTAACGAGGTAATAATTCACAGGGTGCCTATTGATTAATTATTAGAAATCATTACATCATTAGCAAGTAGTATTGTGTCGTTTGCTGTCAAATAGAATGCTCCCTATTTGTTCTCTGGGTAAGAATTATTTGGTTGTGAAAAGATCGATTATTAGGAGTCACTAGACGTGAAGCGAGTAGTTTCATGTCGTTTCCTATCAGATGAAAACCCAATCGTTTGTTTACCAGGTGAGAATCATCAGCATGCCTATTGATTTATAAATTTTATCACGGCTGGGCATTCTTCAGAAATCGAACATTTATTCACCTTGATGACTGTGGCCGGCGTTTTAGCAGCCGTTTCATTCAGCCTCATCAACTAGTCACGCCGGCTCCTCGAACTGAATCATTCAAACAGAGCTTTCTATACTCGACTATTACCGCCTGGAACCAAGTGGCTGGTGACAAAGCAATGGACTCATTGGATAATTTTAAAAAGCACGTCTGGGTTTTATGTAAATGATAAATTTAGTTTTCCTATAATTGTGTTCTTTCTTGCCTATAATCCTAAATGTGCGGTGCCGTTTTAGTGCGCTTTTAAGTGCTTGGCTACCAAGTAAACAGACAGACAGACAGATTTATTATTGGAAAGTATTAGATATTGAGCAAGTGGTGATGTTCCGTTTGCTGTCAAATAGGGTGCCACTAGTTTGTTGATAAGATGAGAACATAACCGTTTGTTTACTGGGTGAGAACTATTGGGATGCCAGTTAATTGATTATTAGGAATTATCAGATTTTGAGCAAGTAGTATTGTGTCGTTTGCTGTCAGATGAGAACCCAATCGTTTGTTTACCGGGTGAGAATTTTCAGGGTGCCCATTGATTAATTATTAGAAATCATTACATCATTAGCAAGTAGTATTGTGTCGTTTGCTGTCGAATAGAATGCTCCCTATTTGTTCTCTGGGTAAGAATTGGTTGTGAAAAGATCGATTATTAGGAATCATTGGATCTGAAGCGAGTAGTTTCGTGTCGTTCTCTATCAGATGAAAACCTAATCGTTTCTTTACCAGGTGAGAATCATTAGCATGCCTATTGATTTATTATTGGAAATTATCAGATATTGAGCAAGTGGTGATGTTTCGTTTGCTGTCAAATAGGGTGCCACTAGTTTGTTGATGAGATGAGAACCCGACCATTTGTTTACTGGGTGAGAATTATCAGGATGCCTGTTAATTGATTATTAGGAATTATCAGATCTTGAGCAAGTAGTATTGTGTCGTTTGCTGTCAGATGAGAACCCAATCGTTTGTTTACCGGGTAAGAATTTTCAGGGTGCCCATTAATTAATTATTAGAAATCATAAGATTATGAGCAAATAGTAATGTGTCGTTTGCTGTCGAATAGGGTGCTACTTATTTGTTTTTAAGGTGAAAATCCTTCGGATTTTTAATGGATTGATTATTAAGAATCAATAGATGTGATGCGAGTAGTTTCATGTCGTTTTCTATCAGATGAGAACCCATTTGTTTGTTTCCCAGGTAAGAATCATCAGCCTATTGATTGATTATTAGAAATTATTGGATCTTGAGCAAGTAGTATCGTGTCGTTTGCGTCACATAGTATGCCACTCTTTTGTTTTCTAGGTATGATATATTTGCAGGGCCAGCAGGGCTAGAAGTAGCACGAAACGATCCTGAGCCGCGCGTCGAAAAGAAGAGTTCTGTTACATTGCAATTCGAGCCGACATGCCAGAATGGCCCTGTTGAGCCTGCCTAGCCTTTGGTCCCACGGTGAACTTTGGTCTTCAACTCGGTTAATTTTTTTAGCGGGGCCAGGGCTGAAAAGACCGTTTGTGGGGTTTCCAAGATTTCTTTTTTTCATAACCAGGTTTCTAAGTTGCCGTTTTCATGTTTCTCATTTTTTATTTCTCCGCAGTCGTTCCATTGCGTATTCATTTTTTATGTCTGGGGTCCTTGAGTGCGCACAGGCGCTTGGCTGCCAGTAAAATTGAACTCTAACTTATCGTCAGCGCTCCAGCGTTATTCAACAGTGTGTATCAATCAGTACACCACGTACCAACAGGTCTATAATTCGGTTATCAGCGCGTGGTTGCCCATTCGTATTAAGTACCACATCATATTGCCTTTACATGTGTTTTTGTGATGATGGCATCGAGGGGTCGGTGCAGCATGGTTCAACAAGGGAAACGAGATGCCCATTGAAGTGGAGGGCGCTACGAGCACCCTCCGAAATAGTCATTGTGTATCTTGCAATCCGATCTGTTTATAGTATGTCGCACGTTTATTCATGTTCATTAACGTTCGTGGTCCAAGTTCAGAACTAAAACGGAGAGAGGTGTTCGCATGGCTGAAACAAGAGAAATTTGATTTGAGTCTTCTGCAGGAGACGCACAATACTCAGGGGGAGGAACCCACGCTCACAAAACATGGCTAAGACTCAAAATAATTCTGCCGAGATTCAATAAGTCTCTTGCACGAAATTCTGAGAAGAAGACGTATAAGAAATTTTAAGAATGGCTGGAGTTTTCTCACAAGAATGGCTGTAAGAATTTAAACAGTAAGATTCTTATCCATTCCTATCATTGCTCTGCACGCTATCCCAACCCCATCCCTACCTTTCACATTAGCGCTTCTTTGTCTAGCTGTTCGCGTTTTACTGCCCACAATCTCGCCGAATCTTCCCGACGTGTGGTCCAGTCAAGGCTTGAATTCAAAATCGCATTAACGGGTACAAAGCTGAATAGGCGGTAGCAATTTCTCTGATCGTATCTTCATCATCGCCAGTATCGAATAATTCTTGACCAACTGGATGACTTCACTTTATTCCTTCGCAGTGGCTGCGGCGCTGATTTGTCGATAGACGCTACAGTATCTCCATGCTTCACTTTTCATTGTCCAATATTTTGATCATCGCGTGACACTGTGCTTTCTCCACCAAATGCCTAAAAGCATGAGAGTCAGTAACCTAGGAACAGTGTCTGTCTCCTACAGTTTGACTTAGCTGAGATATAATCATGCTCACTTCCGATTTTTCGAAAAATCCTGTCCCGCTCGACTAATTCTCCCAAGCCATCTATTTTAATGCTACACGTATTTGCTAGCCTTATATTCTTGCAGTTTCTGACGAATAGCCGCATCTTCTTTTATACGCTTCATTAGACGATTCTTCTCTTGTTCGTAGCAAAACTTTCTGATAATTTCTGAAAAAGAACCTAGTCATAGTACGAGCACACAATTACATACTCAAACCGTACTTTTTGCGCATAAACTCAAGTTGGATCTTTTAAGGAGAGAAGTTGGCGTCGCTGGTTTTCACTTTGCTGACGGCTAGCATGGATTAGGAAGTCAAATTCTATCTCCCCACATCTCCAATCCTAGGTTTCCCAAGAAGCTCGCTATGTCGCCACTGTGCTTATGTAGTAGCATGTTAAAGAAACCAGACGATTCCTGTCCCATCCTGATCAATTGCTAAAGACAAAAAGCCGACTCGCGTTTCATTTATGTGGTCAGAAACTGTAGAAAACAACTTACCTGACGTGAAAAACTGCTCCACCTTGTCGCGCGCAATATGATAAGTAACGCAGGTACATTGCTTTTCAGATTGCGCATTACGAGGTGGAGGTTATGTAACGATATAAAGATACCCAAACAAAGTATATCAAGAAATACAGTACCATAAAGCTGTCATCAGTGTTCAGGGTGGTTTTCCGTTCGATTCCTTGCACCGCACGCCAATGCGCTTATATATTCCATTGCCGTTTTATGTCGTTTTCGTGTAACTGAGCAATTTTGTGATCGATTCTTTTCAGGCATCCCAGGATTGCGGCTCCCTAAAAAAATATGGTCTCTGACTTCCACAAGTGCTGAATGTTGTACCTTTTACAGGCAATGCTTAGCTGCTATGTGTGTTGGTAGAGGGTTAGTGAAAAGAAAAGCGTTACTTACATAGTATTGGAGTAAGATCAGCTGATTCTGATTCCGATTGCCAGTAGTTTGTTCGCTTCGAATTCTTGACGGCTTATAGATGGCTTATCGTTTTTTTCTGGGTACGCTTTCCCAGTGAGTCAGGACGCGCCAATTCCGACTCATCATCTGACTGTTGTCTATTCACTGGAAAACATGGCGTGAACTATTTTGGCTCCTGTGCAAAATTACAGCACCCTTGCATTTGAGGTAAGGTAGCCTTTAAGAAACTTAATTAATATTCTAATTATATTTTAAATTCTTCATGTGTCAGGGATTTAAGGGGTTATTTGTGCGTCTGGTGAGCAATGCATTTGGCTGCATGTATCGTCACGTTTTGCCTTGCAACAGCACTGTTGCCAGCGGGCGAAAGAGGAAAAACAAAAAAATGCAACGAATGAGGCGATTTCAAGAGTTCTTGAAGGTGAGTCAGCTGCAGCTGATGAGATTAATGTTTCCTCAATCCAGTTAATGTTTCACATGGATTTGACCTCTTTGTCGTCGTCAACGACGAAGTCTAATTAAAAGATGGGATTCTGCTCGATGCGGACGATAAACAGGCGCGGTAGCGGCCTGTTTAGCAAAGCTGCAACAGAGCATATATCAACATTTGGGCGTATGGCATATTCCCTTCCAATCGGAACGGTGTCAAGACCTCATCAATGATAGGCTTGACTTTTGGGCCTAACCTCATCTGCATAGACCTCATTCATCGTCGTTCATTGCGTTCGAGTGCACCGACTGCTCGATCTTGCGAGAAAGACTGGATTTTCAAGATGATTTCTGTGATTCATGTAAAATAGTGGCTGGACGTGTGTATTAGGTTAAGTATAAAAGGCGGCGTGTATCTATGTGTAAGACCAGTGTTTACCGCGTTTATCCCCCAGCAGTGGGCAAATTAAACGTTGATCCACTCGTCTTCAGTTTTTTGGTCCGAAGTCAATGTATCGAGCGCGCGGCAGTCGCAGGGGCAACGGTGGCCGATACAGTCCGTATCCACGACTCGGACCAGTCAGTCAGTACCTAGTGTCATAGTGTAGTGTGGTCAGGTTACGTAGTCCAACCCGTAGCCAACTTCATTACACAGCCACACAGACGCGCAATATTAAGCGGGCAACTTTGCCCGTCCACAACTCGACAAGAAATCAACAAAACTGCATAAAATTTTGGGGATGAGCTATACTTGCCATGGTCAATAATCGCGCAAAATTTTGTCGGAAATGGCTTATTGTTAGACGTTTTCGAGATCCAAAATGCACGTTTTGCTGTTCCAGAGATGACGACGGAAGACGACGACGACGAGGACGAAGTACTTAATGAAAGCATGAGATTTTTTTCCACTCGCAAATCTGTTTACATTCAACACAACAAAATATATGAATATCACACAAGGTGCATGTAACATATTGAGGTTACACCAGCTTTTCATTCAGTCGCGAATCTGTTCACATTTGACACAACAAAATGTATTGATATTCTAGAAGGTGCATATAACTGTGTGAGGTTATAACATTTTCCCATTTAGTTGCGAGCCTGCTTTCATTCAACACATCAAAATAGATGGATATTACATAGGTTGCATTGTACACTTTGGGGTTACACAGTTCAAGGTCACACTAGTTTTTTATTCAGTCGCAAATCTGTTTCCATTTAACACAACAAAAAGGATCGGGATTTTAAAAGGTGCATATAACAGTTTGAGGTTATAACATTTTTCTATGCAGTTTCGAATCTGTTTTCATTTAACAAATATATATATATATCATGCGGTGCATATTACACTTTAAGGTTACGCTAGTTTTTCATTTAGTCGGAGATCTGTTCCCATGCAACACAACAAAATATATGGATATTACACAAGATGCATTTTTCACTCTGAGGTTACACCAGTTTTTCATTCTGACGCCAAGCACCCCCGATTAACTGGCTGGCTATTTTTGCGTGTATTGGATGAATGAAGTTGATTTTCTGATCCGGCCTTATTTTAAACGTAACCATGCCCACCTGCGCTTCACTAAACAAAGGGCACAGACCAAGGGGTCTACCTTTCTATAATGGCATCCAAAATATGTTTCAATTTTATTTTTCCCCTCTGGCAATCCTCCTCCTCTGGTTAGCCCCCCCCCCCCCCGTGTGGGACCCATTCGAAAAAGTTTCTTACCCGTGGAGAATTTCGAGAAAACACGGTAGATTCTTGCGTAGCTCTAGCTTTTTCTAAAACCAAGACTGAAACAACACCGTTTCTTCTTCCTTTGTCGGAACCGAGGTTCACATCGCTTTTTTGCCAGCGCAGATTTGTTGTCCGGTTGATGCTTGGCTATCCTGTACTCTTCAGATGTTTGCTAACAAATACAGCAGCTGTTACTTTCAGACTTTAGACAACCTTCGGAAAAAAAGCAGACTTTGAAGTATGGGGTATACAAAAGATATTTAAAGTCCACGGTACCAGTCCACAGACTCTAAAGAAATGCAAAGTCCTGCAAAAGTCCTTAAAGTTTTTTTGAATGTATTCGAAGTACTTTGAAGTCTGTGCTGGAGATTTTTATAGATAGGGAACGTGGGGGAGGCCTAATGCAGTTTCCCTGAATCTAATTCACTCGTTGCCTTACCCGTATCACGATTGCTTGTTGGACTGGTATCTAGAAAGCATTCGCCGAATAGAGCAGCACCGTAGCATGACAGGTGCGACCTGGCTCGTGTACCTATGTGGTCAATGGTTCAGCCATGCTATGATCTCTTTAGGTCTTCACCTTCCGCAATAGAACTTTCGACTTTCGATTCGAGCATATACAATGCATATGACAGTAACTTTTTATTACACTCGAGTGATTCGGTTTGATAGCACTCCATCCACAGAACAAACGCGATGAGGGAGCTCAGCCAGCCTAGTCTCGCCCTGCACTTGGTCAGAGTACGATGGCTGCGCTAACCATTTTGTTTGTCTGATAAGAGATTTAAAAAAAAAACCAATACTCTTCCGCATCCGCGGCGAGGTTTCAAAACCAAAATAGAGCGAATTTGTCGTCTAGTATCTCCTAGCTTTGTGGAAGCTTTACGAAAAAGGTTCTCGCCTAACTGTATGCTACTGGACGTAACTTCTACTCACAGGTGTGGAGCAGATTGTAGGTGATTTTCACATTGCAGGAGCTTCTCAGTGTCATAATAAATGCGTTTGCATTTGCATTTTTGTGTATTGCTCCTCAAACTCATCCGCTCTTCCACTATTCATCTACTCCTAGTTTTTTCAAGACGTCTTCCTGCCCTCAGGCTTCGTACTTTGTTAGTGTTCACGGGACCCGTTTCTGACCGCTGGGTTGGCATCCTACTATTTCGCACAAGACCACTTTCTAGTGTCTGAGTTTGCAGTTTCCACGAGGCTCCTATCTTGTCGCAGGGTTGGCCTCCCCCCCCCCCCCCCCGCTTTTGCGCCCAGGATTGCGTTTATTCCAGTCCTGCTGTGCATCTTTCACCCATGATTTATTTGTCTCCTCCCCCATCGCTTCCGAGAGGCGTGATACTTGTTCGGATGAAGCACTCGTTATTCGCCTTCTGACATAGTCCCTAGACGACATTTTCCAGAATATATGCGTACTGTACGAGTATTTTCGTCAAATCAGCTCAAGTCCTGGTGCCGCTGCCTGGGCCCCTGAAGCGCCAAGCAAGGAGTGCTCGCATTTCACACGTAGCTGGTTTCCAGGTCCACAATGAACCGCTCAGCCCACGAAGAGCCACTCACGATAGCGCGCTGTCTGAAAAAGATTGACTTTTAACGCACGTACCCTGAACGATTTTTGATTTGAATAGCCAGCCAGTCTTCCTCCAAACGAGAATCGGCACCATTCTGGAAGCAGAGAATCATAGCCTCACAGACTAAATTGCAATATCCCAACACAACACACTTCTAGGAAGTATTTCCAAGAAAGGCTGTTATGACAGACTAAAAATTTGTAGTGGGAAATGCACTCAGTGGGACCAGGGCTTATGGAATCATCTACTCGGCCACTGAAACACACAACCATCGACGATTAAAGGGCGCGTGCCAAAGCTGCTTTTTCTGCAAGATATCAGCAATACGGCTGAGCAACGAGCAGGGGGGTCATTGAAAGATCCAGCTCATGGTCTATCGCCGACGGTGGCCCCTTGCACTGGACAGACAGAATTTATTGATTGGGAAGACACGTAAACAGAATGGTGCGATAGTCAGCTCCACCATTGCTTTTATGTCGAAGACCCAAGACGAAAGTCAAGTAGTGACAAAAATCGATATGATATGGCCGATCGGAATTTGTATCGATTAGTAAGTAAGAGACCGATGGTCAGGCGACCATTACGCTGCTCATCGTCAGTATGATCGAGTGATGGACTGATGGGTTATAGTGTTATCGATAGTGAGTACGTGTCGTTGGTGTTATGGGTTGTGTTGAAATCCTTATGCTAAAGCATGATAAAAGTTATTTCTTAATTTTCTTGTCCGGCAAACAGAGTACTTCTTACGTACTGAAGATTTCTATTTTTAAAAAAGGCTCGCAATTTTTAGAGAAAAGAGGACATCTTTACCCGCAAGGAGTTAGGTGGAAGCGGCGGCGTTTTTTAATTCATTTCAGTTTTACCTGTGAATTTTATACACCTAGTAAATCTTGATGATTTTTCAAGTGGGGGTACGTACGACGTTGATTTTATTCTGTGTTTCATGTGTTTTGAATCTCCAGAGGAGCTTGAAAAATTAAAGATTGCTGACTACGGATTTGCAAACAAATTACAAGTAAGCTTTAGAAAACCTGAAAGAATGCACCCCATAACAGGTATGAATTTCTTTTTATTTTTTCATGAGTCTATCACTTCCAATAATTAAGGCATCAAACTAAGGATTTCTTTACGAAGAGTTCACAAATTCAAGCAAAAAACCGCTTTGTATTTTAGAAACAAATTTATTCAGCAGTTTTATTGCCAAGCGTCCCATCTACTTCATCAAGCACCATTCGAACATCACTGGAGAAGTAAATGATAATAGAAGCGAGGTATGTACCACGTATGTACAGTAGGCTAAAATCTTATCATCTCAGTCGTTGTAAAGCAAAGTTTCTTTTTAGGCCTTAAAGCGCGGGTATAGGGCAGGAGCTGCGACTATTTTTCATGTCTTCTCATCAATGGCCAGAAGACCAGTCAGGCGTGGGCGACCTGTTCCCTGGCGTCTGATTGGCTGAGATTGGAGGCGGAGCAGTTAGCGTCACCTCAAAGTGTATGTGCGCGGCCACGCGACCACTTATCGATATACCCGCCCTTTAATCTCGTCCTTCATATCCCTGGCAGTTTTGACAATTTCGGTCAGACGGCATGCAAGTGTCGCGTCATCGCGAACTGTTAGCTTAGTGTTTAGATTGTAGTGATGAATGTTTACGATCTGCCGAAATTACTAGCACTAGTAGCTATGGGGCGATAGGCCCGACCCGTCTAAACTATCCCACAGTTAGGGAGCTTTGCTTTGTGTAACTTAATGGAAAGGATGTGTGTATAGTTCAGAGTAAGAGAGTTTGTGAACGGTCGGATTACTTGTGTGGGAAGAGTCGCCACATAAAGTGGTAGCAGAACTGTACGATTATTGAGCGATTTTGCGTTTCGGCATCAATGGACACTTGGATTTGCAAGTGAATTCATTCTGGTTCCATTAGTATGAGGTCAGTTTTCTGCGTCTTGCATGTCGCGGTTGCCACTCCTTTCGTGCAAGTAGTCTGTCCTCCTAGTTAGGAAGGAGCTCATTACGCGCCCTGTAGGAAACGAAGGGTTGGCTGCGGTTCCTTTCTACCTGGTCATTTTTGGACCGTTAGGCTGAGGCGTACGGGTGTCAGACGAAAGCTGGGAAGTGTGCTATGCTCTGTGTTTTGATACTGACCGTCCGTTTGGCTGTTGACCTTTTCTGCGATTTTTTCTGAGCGACTGTGACGTCACCCAGTCCGTTGGGCTCTTCCGCTGTGGAGGACCACTTGGACGTCATAGTGATTTCCGTTTTTTGCTTTGGAAGCCCTCCGTTTTTCCTGAGTTTTCGATCGGTCATTTTTTCGGATTTAGTCGACGATGTCGAGTATTCTTCGTTCCTTGAGACCAGCTCGAAACGAAATCAAGAAGTCAATGGCTGAGAAGCCGGCCTTGACTTTGGCTTTCCAAACTGAAGCAGCCCGTGATACCTACATCATGGAGACAGAATTCTTCGTCAATAAGCTGAAGGCCCGCCGTAATGCATTTTTCCAGCTCCATGAGAAACTGATTCAGATTACCTGCACGACGGAAGCTGATCAGAAATCAGTCGATGAGGTCGCAGAAGCCGACTCGAACCTGATACTGGAACTGGATGCTGTGATTGAGGAAATTTCCGTCGTTCTGAGCACCCTCAATCGAGCCCGTGACCGTGATTTTCAGCGCAGGCAAGCAATCGCTGCGGACCTGGATCGTCAGCAAGCGGTGGCCGCCCCGAGTGTAAAGCTGCCCAAAATCGATTTGAAGAAATTTTCTGGTGACGTCATGCAGTGGCATGAGTTTTGGGACTCCTTCGAAACGGCCATTCACAACAACACCACATTGTCTGATGTTGACAAGTTTAACTATTTACGTGGCCAGCTGCTTGGGGAAGCCAAGTCGGCCATTACAGGTCTGTCCTTGACGAACGAAAATTATGCGCATGCGGTCGAAATTTTGAACAAGCGATACGGCGACAAACAGGTGGTCGTCAACTCGCACTATATGGCTCTCTCGACTCCGCAGGCGCCACCAGATCAGACGCCTAAAATCCGTTTTGTGTGGGACAAAGTCGGAAAGCATCTTCGTTCTTTGGAAGCCCTAGGCGAACAGATCGAGCACGGACATGTCGTGTCAGTCATTTTTTCGAAACTACCGCGCGATGTAATTTTGCGCCTGGAAGAAAATCGGGGAGATGAGGCTTGGACCGTAGCCGCACTACGAAAAAGGGTACAGAAGCTGCTCGAAGCCCGAGAACTGGCTGATCAGCATCAAAAGCCATCTGCATCCGAGGCACCGAAACCTACTACAGGTTTTTTGCGTGTGCAAAATGGACCCCAGAAGAGATCTGGAGGATATCACACGTCTGACGACGACCAGAAAAAACAGGGCGGATATCACACGACGAGAGGCTCCCTCTTGACCCACTCCAGAGCTGAGAAGACGCAAAGTAGCAAGTGTTTCTTTTGCCAAGGCGACCATTGGGCTGATGAATGTCCAGTGTATACCACCGTTAAAGCCAGGAAGAAACAGATCAAGGGAAAATGTTTCGTCTGCGTTCGGGAAGGTCATGGCCAGAAGGCTTGCAAATCTGAAAAGGCGTGTGTGCACTGCAAACAGAAGAAACGTCATCATCGAAGTTTGTGCCCAAAGAAGTTCTCCATGCAGGATCCAAAGAAGGAAGCGGCCTATCCTGTTTCGGAAGAACATCCGAAAATCGAACCTGAGGGGCACAAGCCTGAAAATGCCCTGGTCAATTTCGATGGGCGTGGTCTTCTTCAAACCGCGAGTGCCATTGTCATGGCCCCACAATCTCCGCATGAAGAAAAGGTCCGACTAGTTTTCGACTGTGGGAGTCAGCGCACATATGTGACCGAAGAGCTGGTCGCAAAATTAAAAGCAGAACCGCAGGCTCAAGAGACACTGCAGATTTACACACTTGGTGGTATCGAGGCTACGCGGATTCGGACCAAGGTGGTCAAACTGAAACTGAAATTGCTGGATGGATCCGCCATGGAACTCCTAGCAAATACTGTCCAAAGAATTGGAGAAATTCACCACAAGTTGGTGGATGTGGCCAGATACGGAGCGTTGTATCAGACAATGCCAATGGCGGACCAAGTTGGCAAAAAACCACCAAAACCAGGGATCGACCTACTGATTGGGAATAATTATTATTGGGATTTGATCACAGCCGAAAGAGTAGAACTGGGCAAAGGCCTGTAGGTGATCGGGTCCAAGTTGGGCTGGGTGGTCAGTGGACGCACTGGTGATACGTCTGAGTGGTCTAATAAACCATCTGTCACGATGTTAACCCCAGTCGCCAATAATGTGGTTGGTGAATCCTCAGTCGTAAGTGCTGATCAACAACTTCTGAAGGAAATAAAACTGGAAGATTGGTGGAGTTTGGAGTCCATTGGAATCAAGGACCAACCCCAAGCTTCGGTTGATGACACCGTCTTGCAGAAATTCAATCAATCGATTCAGTACGACGGCCAGCGTTATTTGGTAGCCTGGCCTTGGAAAGATAATGTCGATTTGCTACCTAATAATTATGGTTTGGCTATGGGACGTTTGCAGTCTTTGATTCGCCGCCTGAAAACGGATCCTGACCTTCTAGAGAAGTACAATGCCATAATCCAAACACAGCTACAGCAAGGTATCATCGAAAAGGTACCAGAACCCGATAACGCTGTCACGAAACGGCATTATATTCCGCACCATCCGGTAATTACTCCTGAGAATAGCACAACGAAAGTCCGTATTGTATACGATGGTTCGGCAAAGTCTAGGAAAGACTTGCCCAGCATCAACGAGTGCTTGAACCGTGGTCCAGTTATTTTGGAGGACCTTTGCGCTTTGCTCATGCGATTTCGTCTGCACAAGGTGGCGTTGACTGCGGATATCGAGAAAGCGTTTCTGCAGATTGGGCTACAACCGGCAGCGAGAGATGTTACCCGATTTCTCTGGCTGAAGGACCCGACGAAGCTGGACATGGAAGGCAATCTCGAAGTCTACCGTTTTACCCGAGTGCCATTGGCATAATCTCGAGTCCGTTTCTGCTTGGTGCCACTATTCAGTACCACTTACTCCGAGATGGCTCTGATATGGCCTTAGCTTTGCTCCGGGATTTGTATGTGGATAATCTGATCAGTGGTGCACCGTCCGCGGGTGAAGCGCATATTTTCTATCAGAAGGCCAAGGAGATGTTCAGCTCCGCGTCCATGAATCTGAGAGGGACGTCCAATGATCCAGAAGTCATGATGGCGATCCCTGAAGCTGATCGTGTGAACTCATCATTGGTGAAGATTCTAGGCATGACCTGGGATACAAAATCTGACACCATGCAATTGAGTCGACCTGGAAGCCAGGCATTGGCATTGGACTTTACGAAAAGAATTATTTTGCAGTCCATCGCCAAATATTTTGACCCATTGGGCCTGTTTAGTCCCATCTTGCTTCCCGGAAAGAGCTTTTTGCAAAATTTGTGGTTGGAGAAGCAAGGGTGGGATGATCCGCTGACGTCTGCCCAGATAGATGAGTGGCAAAAAACCATTCAAGCCGTTGAGCTTGTCAATTCTGTTTCGGTTCCTCGTTACGCTGGACTTATCAGTGAGGCACCAGACACCGTCTATGAGCTACATTGTTTCACGGATGCTTCGAAGAAGGCCTATGGGGCTGCTGTTTATTCGCGCATTTGGTCACCGAAAGGCGTTTCATCGCATCTGACCTTCGCAAAGTCGCGTTTGGCGCCAACCAGAGCGATTACCATACCACGTTTAGAACTGTTAGCCGCGTCTGTTGGGGGAGTCATGCTGCAATTCGTGGAGAAATCATTGAATGTGGCCATCACGAACCGATTTTTATGGACGGACTCTCAATGCGTTTTACACTGGATTCGATCCAGTAAGCCGCTATCCGTTTTTGTGACTAATCGTGTCAAGCAGTTACGAAAAATTCCGCAAATTCAGTTTCGTTGCATTCATACCGATCAGAATCCGGCCGACTTGGCATCCCGGGGGTGTAATGCGGGAGAAGTGAGCAAATGCTCGCTCTTGTGACATGGACCACCGTGGCTGTTGAAGGACAACTCAGCATGGACACCAGAAGCTGAGCAGTTTAAAATCGATACAGCTACTTTGGAGGAAATTTCCTCAGAACAGAAACCGTGCGTTTTATTCGAAACTTCTATGCTTAATACTGAACACAATCCGAACGCGCGGACCAGCCTATTGGGCATTGATCAGAATCGATTTTTCAGTTTGATGAAGTTGTTAAGAGTCACCGCATGGAGTTTGCGATTTATCCGAAAATTGAAAGACAAGACGTGCTCTGATAAAGGGCCCCTGACTGCTGCCGATATCCAGTCAGCACAGATCGTATGGGTCAAGCACGTTCAGGAGCAGCATTTCGCGGAGGTGTTTCAAGCAATGGACAAAGGGAAAAGGAGCCCAATCCAGGATCACTTGAACCTCTGCAATGGCGACGATGGCATCCTGCGCTGCAGAGGCCGACTGAAGCACGCGAATCTCGAGAAAGACGCCGTTTATCCGATCCTCCTGCCAAAAAAGGAATGGTTTACCACGTTGGTCATTCGCATTTTCACGAAAGATTACTGCACACTGGCACAGCCCATACCTTATCGCAAATTCGACACACGTTTTGGATCCCGTCTGGGCGTTCCGTCGTTCGTCAGCACATAAGATCCTGTCTGACCTGCAAGAAGGCCGAAGGGGGACCATATATTCCGCCGCCAATGCCAGATTTTCCTGCCTCACGGGTCTGAGAAACCGCACTGTTCACGTTTACTGGCTTGGATTATCTAGGTCCACTTTACATCAAACAAGGTCAAGACGCGAAAAAGGTCTGGATATGCTTATTTACATGCATGAGCGCGCGGGCAGTCCACTTGGAGCTGGTGGAAGATTTGACTGCTGATCAATTTCTGTTCTGCCTCCGCCGGTTCATCTCCAGACGTGGCACACCTTCCCATATTTTGTCCGATAATGCTGCGCAATTTAAACTGACAAAGTCAGCTGCGTAGTCAGCCGCTGCGTGCTTGTGGCATACAGCCACGAAGGACGACAATGTACTGTCCTATGTCAGCAATCTTGGTATCCGATGGACGTTTATTCCAGAACGGGCACCCTGGATGGGTGGAGTGTATGAACGATTGGTTCAACTGGTCAAGCGATCACTTCGCAAGTCACTTCAGCACCTGTGCCTCTCGCAGATTCAGTTACAAACAGTCCTCACTGAGGTGGAGGCTATGTTGAATTCGAGGCCATTGGCTCATGTTGGCTCAGATTTTCAAGATGGTCGAACCCTAACCCCTGCTCATTTCCTGATGCAAAATCCAAAGCTTGGTGTCCCTGGCATCCAGTTCGAGAACCCCGCCGATCTTGACTACGTGGAACATGAAAGTTTAAAAGCCGCGCTGCTACGTCGTTGGAAAAGAGGTGAACAACATTTGCAGGGATTTTGGAAACGATGGCGTGATGAGTATTTGCTTAGCCTGCGAGAACGCTATCAGCGGCACCTGAACGGCAGGCGTAATGCTGTCACTCGGCTCCCAAAGGTGGGTGACATTGTGCATATCCGCCAGGACACGCCTCGTGGAACCTGGCCATTGGCGAAGATCGTACAGTTGATTTCAAGCTCCGACGGCGAGCTTCGAGCGGCCAAGGTCAAAACCGCATCTGGAAATGTGCTTACGCGCGCTGTCTTGCATTTGCATCCTTTAGAAGTTCATGATGACTCAGACGACATTGCCGTACGAGACGAGGGCGTTCAAGCTAAGAAGCAGGAGTCTCCTGGGGAACCACCTTTGCTGCGTCCACAACGCAGAGCGGCGGTTGCCGCCACTGAGCGTATCCGAAATATGGCGCAGGAAAGTGATAGTGACAACGAAGGTGAATCCATTGGTTCCGCTTCTGTCAAGGCTCATCCGAAAAAACTTCCATCCGTCTCTTTTTTCCTGTTGAGCTGCCTTATTGCAGTAATGCTCTCTCATGCTGCCGCAAACCCGATGATTTGCGAGGATGGAAGCGCGAAAATGGTGTTCGACTTGGGTCCCATTGCCGCTTGCAGCTTCAATCGTACCCAGAAGGTCGACAAAGTTTATCAGGCAACCATAAGGCTTTTCAAGAAAAATATTGCCCGACACACCAGTCCAGCGCATAAGTGTTCCAAAGTCACCACTGTCAGCGAAGCCTGGACGGGTTTTGCCAAAACTGGCTGGGACCACTGGACCAAAGAAGAGTCGGTACCTGTCTCCGAGGTGGACTGCAAAGCAATGATCCGTGACCGCCGCTGTTCAGAAGGCCCTCTTTTGGGAGGGGACGTTGCGTCATTTACTGAAAATAAAGTGCAGCCGCCCTACACCTCTGGCAATGCCTGGGATTGCTGCAAGTGGATGGCCGCAACAACGACCAACTGTTTTCTCCTGCAAGGCAAGGTCTTCCAGACATTCAGAGGTCAGATGGAGTCTAACCTGGGCAATGTGATTGACTGTGCCTACGAAAAAGGGAGCTGTCCTTTGCCAGATCACGGGATGTTGATTTGGAACCCAAACAATTATGCTAGCTGCGAGTACATATTCTGGAAAGAGATTGAAGGAAAAATGCGGAATAATCAGTTTCTGAGTAGTGACATGGAAATAGCTCTGACGTGGAATCAGGCACAGAAAACCGTGACGACTTGCGAGGGCACGACAGCAACTCTCACCGACCAAGGCGTACCCTTCAGTGAAATACGCAGTACAGCTTTATCACGGAGCCAGCTCGATGGGCCGAGAGAGAAGCGAGAAACCGACGCCACTGATGGAGTTGCCATGCGTCTTCAAGCCCTAGAAGTACGCCTCGATAGCCTTTTCCGGGAATCCCTCAATCATGTCTTCAGCACCGTGTGCCAGACCATCAAGGAACTTCAAGAAATTGATTTGGTCCTCGCCCACGCGGAGCCAACCTTGATCGCTAGACGACTTCTCAACGACAGTCAAATTATGGCGCGAATGTATGGCCAGTTTCTTGAAGTATGGCCGTGCAGCCCGGTGGACCGGTTCGAGTTTTGCAAGAAGGGAGACCGATGCACCGAGTGGATCCCTGTGAACTTTACAGTACGAGGCACATCTTCAAATGGATACATGGATCCCAAAACATCCATTATTTATGCAAATTCTGCCCCCATTGATTGTGATTTAGCCCATGAAGTCTACATCAGTGATCCCAACCAAGGCTTATTGGTTTACACCGCACACAACGGTATCGTCAAGCCGTTTGGAGGCCAATTAATCAAGCATGCACTGCACTCTTCTAAGATAGCAGAATACGTTGACTTTACAGCAGTTATCCACAAGCAGTTGAACAGTTGTATACCCAGAGAGAGCTACGAGCACATAGCAGTTTAAATGACCTGTTCGCCACAGTGGATGGGCAAGCCGAAATCTTGCGACAGTTAGCGCAAGTAGCACACGATACCCCCAAATCCAAGGACGCACAGGCGATTCTCGACGCAGTAAGCAGCCTGACACCGTGGGGCCTCATCAGCCATTGGGCCAGCAAGATTTTGTGGATTTGGGTCTACAGTTGCTGTACTCTAGTGACCTTGCAATTCATTGGGTCATGCGCTGTCAAGTACGTGCGTCGGCGCTTCCGCGCCAAAGGAGCCATCGAGCCCCCAGTCGAGGGGCGTCCACGCATCATCACGTTGGCGGACATTGTGAAAGCGACCACGGCCGACAATCAATGATGAAATCGTTGGCGTGGGAGTGTCGCGTCATCGCGAACTGTTAGGTTAGGGTTTAGATTGTAGTGATGAATGTTTACGATCTGCCGAAATTACTAGCACTAGTAGCTATGGGGCGATAGGCCCGACCCGTCTGAACTATCCCACAGTTAGGGAGTAACCTTTGCTTTGTGTAACTTAATGGAAAGGATGTGTGTATAGTTCAGAGTAAAAGAGTTCGTGAACGGTCGGATTACTTGTGTGGGAAGAGTCGCCACAGCAAGGGCGCCTACCGCCACGCTGAAGAAGAACCGCGGAAGACACCTAATTCGTAAGAGATTTCGTGAAGAAGTTGCGAAAAAGCTGTGTTCTGTTTTTCGTGTGTTTTCAGTGTACGTTGAGCACATGAGCTTGTTGGGTTTCCGCTTTTGCTAATGGTAGTGTATTTTTCTGTCATTTCCTAATAAATAGATCTGATGTTTGCCTGAAGTGCAGGCTTTGCCTTATCTGCAGTGAAGAAAGGTCGAATGTATGGCGCGAAATTCTGAAGGACTACCACACAAACAACAGAAACTGCACTCTAGAGATCTTTGAAAAACTATTGGACATCTTTAGGAATATTTGACTTTGAAGTAACGCCGCTTTAAACTTTGAAGATACTCTTAAAATTTTTCTAGAGAGTAGGAACTTGGGTAGCACGATCGGATGACTGGGCGAAATTTTGTCTTCATTACTTTATCATGGGGCTTTTTGCTAACCTTATCCTCGAGGGTCCAATGGTTGCGCATGTCTTGGCTCGGATTCTCATTAGTTCCAGCTGGACCACCTGCTTTCTTCTCGCCTATGCCCACCCTCCGAGTAAATAGATCGATAGGAGGGCCAGTTGAGCGAGCTACTGCATGATTAGTGAAAGCTTAGTGCATCGATCCCCGTGCGCCATGCAGTCGTGAGGATGGGGCAAGTTGGCCGCGCCCCTTGGTCTGTGCCCATTGCGCGGTCGAGCGCGGGTGGGCATGGTTACGTTGAGAATAGGGCCGAATTAGAAAATCGAATTCATTCATGCAATACACGCAAAAATAGCCAGCCAGTTAATCGGAGGGTGCTAGGCGTCGGTTAGCAACCTATAAGTTACAAGCTGATTATTATTTCTTGTTTCCAAGAGAGGAAATAGGCCGAAGGTATGGGGCGATGGAGCACGGATCTGTTCTTCTTGGCCATCATTAGGCCCTATTTCGTGTGGAACAGCTGCTCCGGCTAGCGGAATATCAAACTAGCCGTCTTAGACTGCAGTTATGGCCGACGAGGAGGAACACGAAGAGCAGCCCGTGCCAGGTACACTTGATGTCGCTGCTGGGGCAGTTTGAGGAGTCAGTCTTTTCTCTGAAAAATGGTAAATATTCTTGTTTTAGACACGGGAGCCGTGTTCACGTTCGGCCGATCTCGGTTCGCCGACAATGTTCCGAATCGATTTTGGATTCGTAACGATCCCATAAAACAGGTTTCTTGTGGAGAAGAGCACACGCTCTTGTTGACCAGTCAGCAGTGAATGCTTTTCGAATGGTTTCCCTTCGTCACTCTCGCCTGTTTTAGGATCGGGTCGCGTGTTCAGTTTTGGAGCGAACGACTGGGGACAACTCGGGCATGGCAATTTGAAAGTTCATACCAAGCCTTCTTCTATTAAAGGTACATCTCACGAAATACGATGGCCATGCGGATGTTGGCCAGCTCATGTTTTCAGCACTGAGGGGCTCGACGGCTTATTTGGTTGCGTGTGGTCGAAATCATTCGCTGGTTGCCTTAGGTACGGTCTTGTACTTATTCAGTAATGAATGTGTGCACTTGTCAGGATGGACTCATCATTTGTGACACGGATGATGAATCGTTTCAGAAGGGGGGCGAGTCGTGGCGTTCGGCCAGAATACAGATGGCCAACTGGGAGTTGGTGACACGGAACCGCATAACATCCCGGCAGACATCGACGATCTCTGCGACTTGGTGATTGCCGAGGCCAACGGTGGTGCTCAACATTCAGCGGCTTTAACAGGTGTGTGATGGTTTATATGGCATTATCATCTAGGACAGGACGCCAAGCTTGAGCAAGCCTAAGTTGGCTAACGGTGCTCTCCGAAAGAGCTTAGGTTCCGCCAAGCTCTTTTGGGACGCACGACCTCGGGCTTAGAACAGACTTATCTAGGGATACATACGCAATATCGAAAGAATGCTGCTATCATGATTAGTTTTACCTTTTTCGCATGTTCTTACTGTCCTTGTTTTAGAATACGGGCAGCTTTATCTTTGGGGCAGCAATGCAGAAGGCCAATTAGGCATGGCGCACGCTGGTGAAGAGTTCATGCGCCCGCTTTCTATGGAATTTCCAGAACAAATTTGCCATGTGTCATGTGGATACTATCACACCGCTATTGTCACAAGTATGGGTCGTTTCTTGTTTTAGGAGAATTGGCAGAGGATCACTAAGATTTGCTACATGACTGTCGCAGCAGACTCCTTTTGGTGCGCCCAAACTTTAGGTCAATAGTGCCTGTTTAGCTGCTGGCAATCTGTTCACATTCGGCGAAAGCGAATCTGGCAAGTTGGGCCACCCTGTGCGACGAAACGAAATGGTCAAAGAGCCTCGACTGGTTGATATTCCTGACCATGTGATCGAAGTGGCTTGCGGCGCGAGGCACACTATTGCAACAACACGTGTGTGTGGACAGCTCTCCTGTTGCGCAGAAGCACTGATCTGAATCAGTTTTAGAAACGGGTCAAGTATTCGTGTTTGGTGATGGTGGTGATGGACAGCTCGGATTGGGCCGCGAGATCATTGAAGTTGAAGAACCTCGGATATTGGAAAGTCTAAGTTCGGAGAAAGTGGCTCGTGTGGCTTGTGGTGAGAGTCATTCGGCTGCTATTACAGGTTTGTACTTTTCAACCATTTTGTGTTACCTGTCTATTTTTCGTGGCTTTGTAATCAACTCCAGCTAATGGCCTCCGAACCCGAAAAAGTGCTGCCCTTTGAGTTGCTAAAAAGATTGTCTTAACTTGAATTAAATATGGCTGAAGACATTTTAAAGAAAAAACGACGTTTCGATTTCATGTTTTTGTGTAATTTTCAGCTCAAAGTCAAGTTTATATCTGGGGTAATGATCAGTACGGGAAACTGGGCTTAATCGAAAATTTGAATGATCAACAGAACAAATACTTTGATCCTCATCGTTTGCAAAAGTTTATCAAATTCGACGTTCTGCAAGTAAGTTTCAAGTGCTTCTCACGATTTTCCTTTTTATAATAAATTTCCAGGTGTCTTGCGGCGGGTGTCACACAATTGTTCTGGCAAGACCTCATCACGAGAATGTAGCACTGGTCTCACAAGGCGAGTCCGCGATGAAGAATGAACATGATGCTGGAAATTTCAAAAGCCGCTCGAATGAGCTGGAAAAAGAAAATATTCGGGGGCAGGAAAGTGGAGACGACGGGGCAAAGTTGCCAAAGTTGGCGAGCAGTCAGACGAATGAAATATTGGAGGCCACGATGAATGCGAGGGCGCGACGGAGACAAAACAGTGTAAAAAAATGAGTGATTCTGTCTGGCAGAAACAGAGAAGAAAGAATTTTTTGGCCTATTTTTTTGAAGGTGTCGACGGCTCCGCGAGGCCATCCGTCGTCGTTGGCGGATCGGGCGGTATCCATATCAGCGGAAATTCATCAATCCCTGAATGGAACTTCGTACACCAAGCCAGGATTTATGGACATTTGTCAAGATGCAGAGTTGTTAAGTAAGAAAAGTTGATCCTGCCCACCTGATATTTAGATTTCGAAAAACCTTTCTAGAAAATTTTGAAAGACCATTTAAAAACCATGAGTTAAGCGATGATGAGTCGACGTCAACTTTTCACCAAACATACGAGCGCAATGGCCGGAAACAGTCGGATACAGAAATGCTTCATCGCGAGGTAAGTGGACGACTGACTTCCTCGTGACCTTTTACTGAAATGTTGCCATATTTAGATCAACCGAAGTTTGACCGTTTTCTGTCGAGATACAATCGACGATGCAAAACATGGCCTCAGCGCGCGGAAAAGACCCGGCGACCACCCTGCCTCGGACGAAGATGGTGAGTCACAATGACACCGCGAACAGCACACTTCTTCCCTCAATTTCGACAAAATCTTTCAGCCGCAAATGATGCAAAAAACTTCTCGCACGATAATCGTGGAACGGTATATGCTCGCCAGTCGGCCCCGATACCTTCGGGCCCTCCCACGCGGATCACAGCCGTGGCTCACAAATACGCTGGAGACAACGACCTCTCATTGCCCGCGTCTGAAAAGAAGCAGTACGTCGTAGAAGATGAAAACGATGATGCAGCGAAGGAAAATATGCGTGACTCGGAAAATCTCGTGCCGCATCACGAACAATTCGAAGACGGCGACGATGACGCAGGATTGTCCATGATTATGGACAGACGTCATCCCGGCGCCCATGAATCAGAACTGATCGAAGACTGCGCCGCTTATTCACAATCTGCTGATGATGGATCTGAGAAAGGGCTAAAACCAAATGTAAAGCCCGCATTCGGCGAGGGTATTGGTCAGCAAAAACAGAAAGGCCCGATGAAGCGGTTGTCCCATCTGATCGCGATGGCCAAAGAAGCCCGGACCAGCAAAGTCAACGGACAGGTGAGCTTGGTTTTATGAGCTATGCAGGCTTTTAGACAAGGTTTGCTTCACTACATAGGGTCGAGGAAATGGAAAAGAAACTGTGTCAGACCCCGCTACAAAGGCTGTGAAAAAGGTATTCCATTCGTTTTATTCAAGCCAGCTACATTACGCATGTACCTTTTTCAGTCTCGCGCCTGCATCCTATTATGAAACGGCCAGTCTCGTGATCGAGATGTGTTTACGGCTAGCATCACAATAGATGCCTTCACGTTGCTAGTTTAGTAAATATCTGCACAAAATCAAGCCACTTTAAGGCGACATACTTGGATGATGCTCGCCGCGCGTCATTAGCTTTACTTCCTCCTTTTTGTAACCTAATATGATTAGTGGAGGTCAGAAGTGGATTTGAGACCGATCTCCTCGAGGTCAAGAATTGTGATCAATGATGCCAGTCCCTGGCGCCAATTACGCGTGCTCGTCGCTGCCTGCTGATTCACTTGTCCGCTCCTACGTAACAGCTGCATGGGTGCGTGTGTGTTCGTCACACTGCTCTCTCGTGATGACATTCATCTGCAGCTGGCTGTCTGCTATCTTTTCATCATAATGAATAGCGGAGTAGGCCGGCCCACGAGACCTCGCCTCGGACACTTTCTCCGGCGAAGGCATTTTCCGTTTTCTTTTGTTCGTTACACGAGTCCTTTGATTGAAAGGCGGCCTCAACGTTGACTTATCTCGACGGCTAGGTCGGTCTCGAAGGAGCATCGGCGTCAAGCGCAGGTGGTCATAGGGTGCGGGTCCTTTGTGAGCCTAGGAGAGGAAGAAGGTCGTGCCCAACAAACATCGATCTATGCCAGCTCGAGCATAATTAGTCCCCTGACCAGATGATTAGCAAAGGTGCCTTCTAACATTCTGAACACGCCTTGTACCCGTGTCATTATCCGATCCGAGGCGTCCCCTCCAGCGCCAAAAAGCCTCAGCATAAGCCATTCGTGATCCTATGGATAAGTACTGACGGACGACTCCTCTGTTATCACCGGCATCGTATCACTGTTGTCCACTATGACTGAGCAGACTGTGGCCCCTGCGAACATGCTCTTCGTATTAATGGCTGGCTTCGTCTTGAGCTTTTCACCCAGATCAGGTAGGAAATGGTGAAAGTGCCGATTACTGCCACTACGCCCATCCAGTCCCACACAGACCAACCCGCTTCACTGTGCTCCTTTAGACGCCATCAAGTGCATTCAGTGCACGACTGTGGACAACAATGGTACCACGTTCCTCCCAGGTTCCAGAGGAAGCGAGGCGTGCCTTTTGGGAAAGATGCCAGCCAAACCATGCGACAATCCAAACCACACGCACTGTACGACATATCACGTCAAGACTCCCGTTTTGGACAGTAAGTATCTTGCTCCTCCCATTTTTGATCAGGATCGGCTGTTGAGACAGCTGCGAGTGGGGATCGAACCCAAGAACTCTTTGCAGATGTCATTTTTGTGTGGAGAAAATGCGGGATTTACAACGACACGGTGCACGCGTGCAAATCGCACGTGATCGACGAGGAAGGAAATGTGCGTGCGGACATGAGCATCGATCCGGATAAGGCTAAAATTCAAATAGGTCCGAGCGGTTCGCACGCTGCCAAAGGCACGAAAGTGAATATTTGTGTGTTTGGATGCGATAGCGATGGCTGCATTGCAAACCAGGCAAAACGGGAACGAGTATCAGTGGCGCTTATTGTCATGCCCTTAATATTATTTCAGGCGTTCGTCGAGTCCATAATCTTCTGAAATTCCGCTGTACCTTATTAGACAAACTGCTAATTGTTGTGCTCGTCGCTATGGTGCCCTTCCGAATACATATCTGAAAATTCAGTCACGTCCTATGTTTTATGGAATGTAGTGCATGTCAAAAAAATTTATCAGTGCGGAATTTGTTTTATTGAAAAGTGGGAAATTTTTTTGCTGGCAGCTAAGCAAATCTATTTGAATTCCAAAATCCCATTCACCTAGCTAACATTCCGTCTTGTAGATCGAACTATGAGTCGATCAAGGCGGCTGTTCGTCGTTTTCAGTCACGAAAAAATTTCCAGCAACAGGTGCAGCTAGAAATAAAAGGCTATTTGCGGATGGCACCCTCATTTCCGCCAAAACGTACTGAATCCATGTTTCTGCATGAATTCCTTGATACTGAATTTAGATCGCTGTTTGATCGTGGGTTGGTTGATTTTCTTTTTTGGATGGTAAAATAGCAAGATAGCCAGACGATGTTTGCCTACGGGAATGGAGGAAGGTTGGATTTTTTGGAGAAATGAGAATGGCGGGGGTGCAGACCACTGTTTGGAATCGGTGTGGGTGGCATATAGCCGACCAGTGCTCGGGCTCCTGTGGCTTGACCTCGACGCATGCTGTCGTGGTTTATGTTGGGGATGAGCCAGTGGATATAGGCCGCATCGACGGGGGCTTCGCGGCGTGGGTAGTCAGGATCTTAGAAAAAAGAGGTGAAACTAGGAAAAACTTGCCGACAATCAATAAAAGGCCTAACTTTCTAAAAAGCACTCGAACTTACCGAACATCAATAAGGTGAAGAAATCGCCATCTAATACTTCTTGCCGATATTCAATTTTCGGTGCACTGCGCACGTGCAGCGGATGCAAATTCTCGCCGGGTTCGAGACCCTTGGCGTAAACAACCTGCAAAAGGACCCATCTGCGTCATCCATGTCGGACAATTCGGGACTTACTTCCAGCTTGTGTTGCGGCGGGGCTGGTATGACATTCGGTACAAGACCAGCTTGGGAAAAGGCAGCTGCAGCGTCACCCATGACGATCACAAAAGTGGCCACAGATACTGACGAGCCAGAAAACAAGGCACGACCGAGTAAGCCGCTTGTTGATACGACTCCGGGCCTAGCTGAGAGACAAAGCTAGGCAACTACGCCACTGACGCCATGCGCACTTTGAAATAGTGGTGTTTATGTCGGATGCAAAGGCTGACGCTTCCGAACAGCTGGCACGGTCCGCAAGAAACTTACACATCTGGGCAGAAGACGAGATTAAACTTGGCTGATGTGAGTCAGCAACAGATTGAGCGAAGAAGATTTCAGTTTAGAATGTGCCACTTGATAGTCTTTCTGTGCGAGTTGCAATAATAATACGCTGGCAGGGCCGCGAAAGCGGTGCTTTCTGATATGAAACACCTCAGGGATAAGCCATTTCAGTCCCGAGGTTCTGCTTCTGCTCCTCCTCTCTGACTCCACAACACTAACTTCGTTCGCCAGAAGCCGTCACCCCGTGCTTCAGATCACCTCGACCGCGACTAGCATCCTCGTCCCAGCTTCAATTTATGAAACAGAGCGCTATTCCTACAGAAGGTGTCCAAACACTTTTTATGGCCACAAAAGATTGACGCGAAAAGTGTTTGAACTCGACCAAAGAATACAGCATTCGCCCTTAGTTCAGGCACAGATGGGTCCCTTCACAGTATGAGCTTCATAAAACACACATTTTTTAGAAAAGACCATAGTTTGGAATCAATAAATTGCCGATAATTCTGTGAAGCCATGAGTTTTGGAATGGCAGTGATAATCTTGCTTCATTGCATCACTTTTGAGGGCAGAAAGCGGCAGAGTTCCAGGGCACATACAGATGCAGCTGGCGCACCCAATGCCCGAAGGCAAAGGAAGATGATGGAAGTTAGTTGAACACCCACCAGTTACAGTTTAGGGGTACAAAATTAGAAATTCGTCTTGTTTTATCTACCAGCATTTCAAATTTTAAAATTAGGACAAAGTTTGTGTTGTTTGATTTGTTCAAAACCGAGTAAGCTTCACTGAACTTGTTCTGGTGCTCAAATAGTTCTGTCGATGGGCCTTGCCTTTGTCATTCCATGAGATAGCACGAGGTCTACCTCGAGTTCTTCTTAAAAGGTGATGCAATCATGTCTTGTCCTGTCATACTTCATGCAGCCAAGCACTATGAAGTGCACTCGGGGCTAAGGAAGACATATTTGAAAATCATTTTGTCCCCAGGCGGGAGTCGAACCCTCCCCCTTCCCTGTAGGCAGTGGCCTGTTTTCAGGTGCTAGTGGCAAAGATTTTCAAAACGATGTCCCGGCCTGGTCGACTGGGCCGAATAAAAGCTGTGAGCAAGTATGGTGGCGTTGTGCGTAGGCTGTGCCATGACGACAGATGGGGAGCCGCGCTGTGCGAGTGCCTTCTTTCACGTTCTGTCTGACCTTCATAAAACTAATACAGCAGCGTAGGACGTCGGTTACACTGTGAGCATGAACCATTTGCACAGTAGCAAGGGCTGAAATTGGGGTAGAAGTGAATATCGAGCTGGAACTGTGTCAAAAGCGTGCTGCAGCAGCAGAGGACATATTGGGTGATTCGATATTTTCCATGAACCTTGCGCCACGCCTGCTCTAAAGTTGGGTTAGTCCTTCTCGAATCTTGAATACTTTTCCGACCTTGCAATGTGAGAAGCGAGGGCCGCGGGTATGAAACCCTTGTGTGTGGGCGTAGAGCAAGATCTGGTTGTTCCCCTGCAGGTATGCATGATATTCTTCAATACTGTGCTGTTTGTGGGCCACATTGTTTTGCTAGTGCTTTAGGATTATTTGAGTTGTGTGTGTTTGAGTTCAGTGTGCCAGTTAAGCAGAAGAATAGAAATTTGTTTACTTTGGCGTCGCCTATGGTTAGCATTTTTTGTGCTTATGTTCAGGTTCGTACTGTTAAAACCACCGCCAGCACTCAAGGTCGGACGCTGGGCCATGAGTCGAACACTCGCCTAGGGCACTAGGCAGAAATTGGGTCTTTGGCAGGTTAGCAGGCTTCCTTGCTTCAGAATCGTTAAGATGCTCTCATCAGCGTCGTTAAACATATTTATTGCGCTGCAGGTATCACGAAAGCGTTTTCATTATGCCTGCTCAGCAAACGTACCATTGGCACCGAGTTGAGCCATCACGCCGCCGTCGTGGAAGGAAATGGCGCGGAAACTGTAGGCCAGGCCGTAACGCTCATCCAGCTTGAAGTGCTGAGGCAGCTCGTCGAGAATGCCAGTCACTGTTGTCTTGACAGCATCGTCGAGCAATTTACAGACTTGGGTGCTGGCCTGGTTTTCCACCATGTTCTCGATCCATCCACTCACCCAATTGACCATGGTGCCGACCGCACCAGTTAGCTTCATGTCGATGGGCACGGTAAGCTTGCAGTCGCTGGTGCTCAGCCGCAGCTGCCCCTTTTCGTTCACCTTGACTGTGGCCGTCACTTGCACATGGACACCCTTCTGGGCCTCCGACCACACGCAGATGTTGCCACCCGGATTGATGAAGGCTTTCTTGGCCTCCCATTTAGCGCACACCTTGAAGTTGCCGCCCTTCAACAAAATTTTCACCGAGGATGGGGGTAAAAGGGTGTAGGAAAATGTTGGTGATTTGAATTCCGAGATAACGATATCGGTGACGGTCACATCGAATCCGGATTGTTGCATTTTTTGATTGGGGATGGCCAGCTTGGCCACTTCCAATTCGACCTGTCGTTTGATAGCCTCCATGACAAAATCCAAGCCGTGCTTGCTGATCTGAGCAGCCAATACTGCGTGATGGTCACTGTCGCCTTCCAGAGCGCATTCTCGCTTCTCGCCGCCGATCAACGTCGGTTTGCACACTTCTTCAGCACATACTCTGCTGCCATCGTCGAATGTGGCACAGTCGGCGACGTGTGCTGGCCAAGACACGCAGTCGTAGCCGATGGCTTTCTGGTCGCGGTAGATAACCACGCAGCGGGCGTCTGATGCAGAATTGCTGCCACATCGGGCATTCACGCACCCACTCACCGCCTTCCCATTGGCGTACTGGCCATCACACTTGCAGTCAAGCGTGGCCTCCGTGATACCTCGCAGAATGACAAGGAACGCGGTGAGAGAAATCTCCGAGAACATATTTGGATGATAGTCTTACCACTCGCTGAAGGTTCTATCGAATACCATTTATAGCCAGCTGGTAGGTCGCTACGTTCACGCCGTCTGTGCTCCACTTTGTGCACTTTCCATCGCATCCTGGACAAGAACGAAACACTCGGTTTACATTGGGTGCCTGTTCACACAACACGCTTGCACAACACAGTGTGAGAACGCTTGCTACATGTGCCGACTTGACCGAAGTAGGGTAAATTGCTGCTACTGAGAGAAGCTAAAATATAGGCAACCTTACTGGAACGAGAACGATTTTTGAATGGAATGCGCACTAGGCCACGATACCCACCATGGGCCATGAAGAAAAGTCGCTGATAAGCGACATTTGTGATTCCAGCGTTCGCTTTTGAGAGAAGCGTCATTCTGTGGAAAGGCAACCTGAACACACGTGGTTAAATATGAAATAGTAGCTGGGTGTTCCCTTTGTGCTCGCTGTATAAATCGACTACTGCACACGACGCAAGGAAGAAGCTGCCAGATCGAACTCGCAATTTGTGACACGAATCTGGCCATGGTATTATTGTTTATCACTCTTCACTTTTTTTTGGCTCTGCCTAGCTCGGCTGAAATTCAAGTGCCATTCCCCGAAATCGGTCAGTGCAAGTGCGGCGGCCAGTATGCCAATGACGAACCTGTGGGGCTGCAATCGAGGCACCTGCTTCGCAGACAGCGATAAATCCATTTCTTGTGTTTCCATTTATCTCTCGGCTTCCATAATCGGCTACGACTGTGTCCCCTGGCCGAGAGGCTACCCGGCATGCGCTACATTTGATGATGGGAGCAGGCTTTGCACAAACGACATTTGCCAGAAGGGGAATTCTTCTATTGCGGCTCGAGAAGTTGGCGATCAAAAGTGCCAGCTGAGAGAAGACAGGCTACACGCCTTAGTGACCATCCAACTGAACCAGAAAGGCCTGGATTTTGCATTGCAGACCTTGCGAAGGGTCGCTGCTGACCGACTGCCCCGACTGCTGATACCGAATCAATCACTGGTCCAGTCTGGTTTCAATGTCTCCCTGAATAATATACGAGTTCCTGAGATGGTCCCACCAATATTTTCTTACGTCTTGAAGCCACCGTCCTCGATGGCCTTGTCGGCGATGGGTGGCCGATTCAAGATTTGTGCCGATTGGAAAGCCTTCTGGACGAAGGCCTCGTTCGTTGGCGCCAGTGGTGGCTTCTGCGCGTGGACATTGAATTCGGACAAGCTCAATGTTCAAATTCAAGCGAAAGTATCCGCCGATTCGGAGCGTGGCCTTTTTTTGGAAACTGAAACTTGCGATATGAATGTGCCGATTCATTTTAAATTTACGGGCTCGATTCTGGGCACCCTAGCGAACATGGCCAGTGGTTTGATTCGAAAAGTTATTCAGAAGAAAATCAATGAAGGGGTGTGTCAGTTGCTCAAGACATCCACTCGAGCAATGATGATAAGTGGGCTGCTGGAGGGAGTGCCGGGCAAGTTTGAAATTAACAAGCAGCCGTATCAGTTGGAGTACACTGTCAGGGGGATATCAGTGTCGAACTACAGCCTCAAGGCTCAGGTGGCTGCCACACTAAAGTTCAGCGAGTGACGCAATCATTTCGTGTGTTCGCCCTCGAGTGCGCATGTGTTTAGTGATGTGGTGAGAGTTTAACATTCAATGCTGGTCAGCTGATGTACTCGCAAACAATGGGAAGGCGCAGTCAGTCACAACAAAAAGCCATTTCGTGCATCGATTTTCTTATTGAATATCAGTTACGAGTATAATACCATAGTTTCTCAATCAACCCCGCAGTGTAGACATGGCGTACTTTTCCCGCCTGCGGGCTTCGGCTGCAGCAGACAAAACTTCGGCTGCCCGCGATGCATGTCTGCCGCTTGCGCGAAGTCGAAACTTTGAGAAGAAAAATATTAGAATAGAATTTCCTCAGGCATTTTCGCGATGGCAGGGAGTGGCAGCGTTCATTGATCTACTTTACGTGAAACAGATCCACGATGGCGATATTTGTACCCAAAATCTTGTGGCATATCCTGAAATGCCTCATTTCATTTTTCATAACGAATGGCAATAATGTTACTTTCGGTTACTTGGTTGTTTCGGTGTGCATAAAGCGAGTTTGATCAGTGAGCAACTTTTGTGGCCTCATTAGCTTGCTGGGCAAACATGCCATCGCGACGGGTGCTTTCCCATCTCTATATTTAGGTACAATAGCTGCTTTAGCTACGGCGCTTCCTTGCGGCTTCGGTAGGAGCTGCTATAAAATACAGTCGACCTCGGATAATTGCAACAAGTCCCCACTCCCCGATTTTCAAACCAGGTTATACCTGTATTTCAACCCCCGATAATTGCACATCTCCTGTTTGAACATAGGAAAATTGCCCCCCCCCCCCCCCCACCGGATAATTGCAACAAGTCCCCACTCTCCGATTTTTAAACTAGGTTATGCCTGTATTTAAACCCCCGGTAATTGCACATCGCATTATAACACAGGGAAATTTCCCTTCGGATAATTGCAACAAGTCCTTTATTCCAATTTTCGTCATGTGCTAAAACCTCAGATAACTTGCAACTTTGTCTAATTGCACTATCATTTTGGCGTCCAGAGCGGCTGCAACTATGCGAGGTCGACTGTGCTGTCATGTTTCAAATGCCGCGCAGGAGTAAGCTACCTGCTTCCCCGGGGACTGTCATCTGATACTTATATTTTTTCTGGCCATGAACTACGAGCGCACATAAAATGCATCGCTCCGTTTTGGGCTGCCAGAGCCCAGCATCGACCAACCCACCGACCCGCCGATCCGGGCCGGATCGGTTTAGGGGAACCGAACCAAGCTGTGGGTCGGCCGGATCGGAATTTAGAATTCCCGCCAAAATATCTTCTCTGGCGTCCGGTCATGTCTTCATGCAGGCAGCTACGATCGACAATTTAAACCACTAAACTGGCCCGCCCATGCATGACGTCGAAGCTATTTTTGAATTTTCGACCCCACCCACCTTCTGTGCACATAGGAGCGCAGGGGCTCATTCGGCTTGTAAGAGGTTGATTAGGGGCAACCCTGACTGTAACGCGTCAGTTCTATTCTGGCTGAAGACGTCAGTTTAGGGAACGCGTTCTCAGAGAGGGAACTGGCCCTGGGCGACTCACCAGGAATTCAATTGGAGGTGGAAGTGGTCGACGCCCATGCCACCCTAGATTGAGAAAACTGGTCCAATTGCCAGTCGGGGTTCTCCGTTCTTGCCTTCTATCATCCGGGGAGCAGCCCTTAGTGGAGCTGTCAGAGGGAACCTTCCATAAGAGTTAGTCGCCTCACAATGGTTGCTCGTCAATATGACTGCTGGCTGGCAATTGGCAAAACCCATAGGAATTTGAGGTAGGTAGGGGTCCACCCCAAAAACATAAAAAGCTGTCCTCATACCAGCCACCTTCCACTCTAAGAAGTCAAGTCTAAAACGGAACGAGATATTGCAGGTGAAGTTGGACGAGAAAAATTGGTGAAATTCTACGCTGTTAGCTCAGACAGCATGAGGCAAGGGACGATCACGTTAACTTATTCCCAAAGTTCTCCTCCCCTGTCCGTTTTTCTCCGAAATCCGTCAGCCCCTTCCTCCATGACTGCGGGTTTCTGACATCGATGGTCCTTTATCAAAGGAAGGAAGTGCATCATGCCAGAAAACAAATGAGTGGGCGCAATACAACGTTGGGTCGGGTGGATCGGGTCGGTTTGGGTCGGGTCGGTCGGATCGGGTCGGTTCTGGATCGGATCGGGCCGATCCAGACCCTGGGTCGGGTCGGGTCGGTTTGGTGACCTCACACCCGGGTCGGTCGATGCTGGGCCAGAGCATGCTCGAAGTTGCTGTTTCGACAGACTTTCGAGGCAAATCGTTTTCCAGGCGCTTCAAATGCGAATATCCTGTGAATAGATGTTTGGACAAGGACTGCCAATAACAATAGCAGCCTGTGGTTTTGCATCACTCTGAATGAAACATTTCACCACTATGACGAATATGGGAGGAAATTCAAAATGACGATCGAAAAGGCGTGAGGACGAGAGTTTTCCACCCTTAAGAAATTCAGATTTCACCAACCGTCGTTTAGCCAGTCTCCTTTACTTCAGACTTGGACGCAAGTTTCGAACATGAACTTGTGTTTATGGGCATTTTTATTTTGTTTATCAACAATCCTAGCGATAACGGACTGCACGTTTGCTGGCCGCGGTAATTGCAAATGTGGTGGTCATTACGCCGATGGTCGAGAGGTCGATGGTTGCGCGCAGGGCGCGTGTTTTGCCGACGTGTCAGAATCGATTTTTTGCGCGACTATTTATCGATCCAATCAAAACTCGGGGGATTCAGCGATTGGCTACGACTGTGTGCAATGGCCGCGCCAATTCCCATCACAGTGCGCTTCGTTCGACGATGGCAGTCGCCTGTGTGTCAACAGCGCCTGTGATAAACCATCTGAACACGAAGAGGACGGGCAGTGTGGAATGAAAGACACGGCGGAGGCTGTAATCGGCCTTCAGTTGAACGTGAATGGCCTGGATTTAGTTTTCGACTCTATCCGACGATTAGTTCAGGAGCGATTGTCCAGTTTGACTATTCCAAATCAGTCATTCACGCAATCAGGATTCGAAATACTTATCAAAAATATAATAATCGAAGATCTTGTGATGCCATCGTTGTCTTACGTTTTGGAGCAACCGTCCGCGATGAAGCTGTCGATGAAGGGGGGTTATATCAAGATTTGTGCCGGCTGGAAGGCATCTTGGGAATTCGTGTCATTCGTCGGCACCAGTGGCGGTGTTTGCGCCTGGAGTTCGCAAGGTTTGCAAGCTAGTGCCCGCATTTCGGCGACGACTGAATCGAATGGATTAGTTTTGAAGGCGACGAGTTGTTGGATGGACATGCCGATCAGTATTCAATTCGACTCCATTCTCGCCAGCATATTGCAAAATAAGATCGAGGACGCCATCCGTGAATCGATCCGTGATGGATTTTGTGACTGGTTCAAGACTGAACTGCATCATGAAGCCGATGCATTTTTAGACAAATTTCCAGCCGTGTTTAAAATTGAAAAGCAATCATATAAACTCAGTTACAAGGTCAGGGATATATCGGTGACAGAGAATGAAATCAAGAGTCGAGTGGCCATCAATGTCGAGGCTGATCAACCCTGAGTTTATACAAAATTCTTCGCACCTTTGTTGTTTTTCTGATGGATATTGGTAAAATAAGTGTCCTTGTCTGAACTTGGCTGCAAGAATTCACTGACGCGACCTTAAACGGGCCACCTCGAGCCAAAAGAGAATGTAAACTCTTTTCTGAGCCAAGGTCGCGTTTTCAATTGACTCGCGCCCTGTCGACAAATGCATGGCACACTTTTGGCCAAGTGTTTCGTATTGTGAGAATTCATTCAGCCGAGACTTGGTAGCTCAGTGCAGTCAATAACGGTGTCGAAATGTGGTCGCAAAGAGCAGTGGCTTTTTCGGCCACTGTTTTCAGCACAGTAGCCGTTCTGGCGTGCGTGATTTCGTTGCCATTGTTTTACAATTTTATGCAAAAGACTCGCACGCTGATGCTGGAAGAAGTGGAATATTGCAGGGTAAGTGCAAGACTGCTTGAGGAACTCTGTGAACTGTAAAGAAGTGGTTTCAGACACGATCGAAATTGGTGTGGAAAGAGATGATTACTTTGCAAATCTCGGGGTCTGGTCCTCCAGTGGATGGTGCGAGATCGAAACGTCAATATGGTGGATACGGTGCTGCCCAAGCCGGGGCCTCGGGTGGATGTTGTACGTGCCAGCAGGTGGGTACTCCGAGCTTGACATTGATTGTATTTGCTGTTCCCTATGTTCTTTACGTAGGGTGCCCCTGGCCCGCAAGGTTCCGACGGGGCTCCAGGATCGGATGGGGAGCCAGGCAAACCCGGAGATCCTGGTGAGCCGGGCAAAAATGGCCAATCTGTACCGTCGTCGTCGTTGATCGAACCTTGTCAAAGATGTCCACCGGGTCCCCCGGGTACGTACTCCTCATATTTTCCTTGGTCGAAACCACAACAGTCCATTCTGTAGGACCCGCCGGCTTACCAGGTCCTAAAGGAGGGAACGGGCCTCCTGGACCCCCAGTGAGTGCCCTTTGTCAGATATGTCAGATAGTCCATTTTTATGCATAAATACTAGGGAACCCCTGGAATTCCTGGAACGCCTGGACGAAAAGGGCCTCAAGGACCCCAGGGATTGAGGTACTACTTGCTCTTTTTCTCCTAAACTGAAGAAAATCAGATTCATTTTTCAGAGGCCAGCCGGGCGATGCAGTAAGCTATGTCATTTTGCACTAGTTTTTCTTGCTGTAAGTCTTGGTTTAGGGACCGAAAGGACCAGTTGGCGACCCTGGAAAAGTGCTTAATGGAGCGCCACCAGGTAACCTGTCAGGGACTTGAAACATTTATAAATGTGCTTACCACTGTTTTTTGCAGGTCCACCCGGGCCACCAGGTAAGCTGTGGCACAGGTTCAGGTGAATGAGTGAAGGCACCACTGATATTCATCACTTTACTAGGGCCTGCGGGACCCAAAGGCTCGCCCGGTTTACCTGGACGAGACGGCAATAGAGGGCCTGATGGTCACGAAGGTACAGTTTGCAACTAGCAAAGTGACGGTGACTGACGGTGACTTTTTGCAGGGGAACGAGGCAAACAAGGAGAACGAGGCAACGACGGACAACCAGGCGAGCCAGGACCGAATGGACCAAAGGGGTCACCAGGTACGCACTGGGTCGCATGTCGTATTTGTTAAAAAATCATTTCAAACATGCAATTCCCTCCATTTAGGAAAACCTGGTGGCTGCGAGCACTGCGCAGGTTTTGGCAAAGGCAAGCCTGGTCAGCCAGGAGTGGGTAGGGGTGGTGGTGGTGGTGGCGGCGGTGGTGGTGGAGGTGGCGGGGGCGGTGGCAGTGCTGGTGGCGGCGTCGAAGCACCATCTCCTTTGCCACCTGACGTCACACCTCCTGGAGACAATGGAGAAGCTGGCCCGCCACCTCCCGAGGAATCGACCCCGCCAGTGCCGGGAGAAGTGACGCCACCACCGCCTGAAGAAAGTCCTCCAGCACCTGGCGAAGTTACACCTGCCCCAGAAGGCGTCCCACCAGGCGAGGCCACCTCGCCTCCCCCTGAGGGCGAAACGCAAGCACCCGAAGAAGCTCCAACACCACCAGCGCCTGCAGAGGTCACAACGCCGCCAGCCGCTGGAACCCCTGGTCCAGAAGGGGGTGCTGCGACCCCTGGGCCAGGTAAGTACTGCCTGGTCTGCAGGGCTTTTGTTGGCACACAAAATGCAGGGTCGATGAATAATGCCTCCCTAATCGTACAGCAAACTGTTCGTTATTTATCCTTAGATGCATATAAAGCTCTTAGTGGGCCATTTTTTGACACAATTGTTGCATTCTAGGAGCAACACCAGCACCAGCCAAGGCTGACGTGATTTATGCAGGTGTGCCGCCTGCAGTCGCCACTCCCGCTCCAGTCGTAGCCACTCCCGCTCCAGTCGCAGGCACTCCCGCTCCAGTAGAAGGCACTCCCGCTCCAGTAGAAGGCACTCCCGCTCCAGTAGAAGGCACTCCCGCTCCAGTAGAAGGCACTCCCGCTCCAGTAGAAGGCACTCCCGCTCCAGCGTCCGCGCCCAGTGCTGGACCACCTGCTGCTGAAGCAGGGCCCCCTGCGGCTGGCGCAGTCGGTGGCTCGACAGGCGACGTTGGGCCAGGCTATCCAGCTGGGGCATTCTGGCTGCAAAATTTTGGAGCTGATAAAGCTCCGGCTGCCAGCGCTCCTGCTCCTGCAGCACCGGGCGCCAAGAAGCGTATTACCGTAAGAAGACCAGTGCTCAGGAGGAAAACCAAGCATCTCTGAATTACTCAAGCGATATGCCTATTATTGCTCACAATAACTGCTGAGCCGTTTATCGATGATCTACCGCCTAATTCTGATCCAAGCTGCTCTTTTGACCCGAATGTTCCACAAGTTTACAGTCCGTAAAGTTGATTTCAATCCTGTCTCGTTTTCCAGAAATTTATAAGGGCAAACAATCACCTGATAACATGTTTTTGTTAACTTATCTTCCTATAAACCTCACTGCAGGCAAATCAGGTCTTAATCAGTGCCCTTACAAAAGCTTGCTCTCCAAAGTCGCAAGATGTCGGAAGCATCAAAACAGGGGAGAAAAAGGAGCAGGAGATATGTGTTTTTCAAATTGCAAAGCTAATCATGACCATGCAAGTCGTAAAAGCAAATTCATCAATGTAACTTGACAAATGGTGCTTGCAGATAAACGGCAATCTGTCAGTTGTGAGAGAAACAGATTTCCATCTGATGGTCGTGATGGGGAAACTCTAGAGCATGGTCTCCTTTCCGTTGCAGTGCTGGCCTAAGAAGCATTCCAGCCGAATTCCCACGCATCTCGATCGTGTCTCAGCACCTGCGGCAGTCACGTTTCCCATTGAGGGGTGGTTATCAGGGTGAATGAGCAATTGTGCCACCTGCTTGTACATACCGTATATATTTTGGAAAGGGACCCACGGCCCACTTATTTGTACTGCGCGCCAGCTTGGCAGAGGAGTAATTTGCTATGTGAGAGCAGTATACACGATGAACAACACGTCGGCCGTAAGTGATGTTCCACTCGACACTGACCAACCGAGCGTTCGCTCCTACTGCCTGGGTGCAATGATACTAGTGTGCTGTTTGCCAGGCATAATTGGGAACATACTGGTTTCCTATGTCGAAATCAAGAAGGGGCTGCTGACCTCGAGCAACTCCAGCATGTACAAGCTATCCTTCAATCTGATCGTAGCCGACACCGTGCACCTGCTCCTGCTTGCCTTCTACCTGGCACCGTCGTCCATGGTCCAGGATTGGCTGCTGCCCGACAACTGGACGCGGGAGGTGCCTGGTCGATTGCTGATGATGTGCTGGTACAACATGCTGCTCGACTTGTGCGTACTCGGCTTCAACAGGTGAGACTGGTTGCTGGCTGTGGTACTAGGGGCGTGGCCTGTGGGGAAGGTTGTGTATCTGGTTGCCTGAATGCACTGAGCGGCGTATTGGCTCGCTTTCGTTGGCCGCTCGATACTCTCTCCAGGAGCCAGAAACCCGTTGGGTTGTTATCTCTGGCTCCTACGACTAGGAGGCCTGCATTGGATTCTGTTTTGAGACCTTGGTGCCCGCGGTACCTTCTAGAATGTAGGGCTGTTCAGCCTGTGCAGCACGGACAAGTCAATGACACTTGTTTTCAGGTACCTGGCCGTGTGCAGGCCGCAAGCGTACGCGACCACTTTTTCGAAGCGGAACACGAAGATAATGATCGCTTTCACGTGGGCTGGTGGGATATTGATCGCCCTGATCGGAGAGCAGTTCATGCCCTGTTGCTCGTAAGTGCGCCTTTCTTGTGGCCGATAAGTACCTGATGACCCAAACTTGCACTGCAGTCTGTCGGATCTGCGACGGATAGGGATTTCTGTTCTGGCTCTCCCATAATCCTGTTTCCGAGTGGGCATCTACCCTGAACATGGATTGTGTGTTCTAGGCTGTACATGTTCTACAAAGTGTACTCGTACGCATTTCCCGACCAGTCGCACACTAACTACAACGACATAATCGTGCTGCTGCCCATGAACACGCTGACCTCGGTCATTGTCATCGTGGCCTACGGGTTGGTCATTTACAACGTGCGGGTGTCCAATTCTCGAGTTGCCGACAAGATCACGGCCGAAAGTCAGCAGCGTCGGCGCGTCAAAGAAGTGCGCTACGCGTTCCAGCTGACCCTGATCAGCGCAGTGTTCGTGTCGGTGTGGCTGCTGTTCAACATCTTCGCCAATGTGATCCCGACATCAGAGGCCACCAGCGGCTACTTCAGTCTGGTCATCATCCTCGAAATCATCAACGCCAGCGCCAATTCCTTCGTTTGCATCCTTTTCAACAAAGAAATCAACGGCACTCTCAAAGAAATGTTTTGTTGCGCCCAGTCGGCTGGCATCGAATCTGGTACAGCGATCAGTGTTAAGCAGAAGGTAACTGTGACAGGTGCCGCCGAAGTGAGCACGCAAGGCAACTTGAAAACGGGGGGTGCCGTGTCTGTTCGCTTCAGTAATAATGATGGAAGTTGAGCTGAGATCGCACGCGATGCGGCCAGTTAGGTCGTTTCTTAGAGGGCATTTTGCTTACGTAGTGTGTTTCAGAGACAGGCCTGCGTAGCGCATTCTTGTATAGAATCCGTGTCGTGCACCACTCGTTTAACTTTTAATCACGCGACTCTGTATGACGCAAGTCACTAATTGTCAAGTGCGTGCAATAAAACTAGCCAAGTCTGATAACCTGCTTATGTCGATGTCCTTGCATGAAATTTGTGCAGAGTGACCGCCTGTCTTGTCTCGAACGCTATGAGCTACTTTGGAGAAGAGAAGGCCTCAAAAAACTGGCATTTACAACTGCACGTCCTCTGGTTGGTGCTTTAGGCTGATTTTTATCCTCCTTCTCCTCGTCTTATCCCCTGAACCAGAAATCGCGATTGCATGGTAGCGTACAAATGCTGCTACGATGTTTGCTCTTTAGTCTTGATGCAAATCAGACGGTGTACCAAAAGTGACAAAATACAGATAGACTTGAAAAAACTTTTGAAACATCAAAGTTTCTAGCTTGATTTTTTCAAGATCAAAAAAAAGAGGTTTGAAAAATCAAGTTTTCAAAATCTTTTTTAAAGTTTTTAACAGGTGAGATTTACTGTTCTTGTGGCTACGCGTTTATCGTTGTAAGGGGTCACAAAAAACCCGCTCCCGCTCCCAATTACTAAATGCCGCTCCCTATACGTATGTGTTTCACATCACGCTCCTCGGCATACAGTCCCGCTCCTTGGTCGAAAAGTAATTATTCTTTTACTTTTTTGAACCGAAGCGTCACTCCATTCCTGTACAGATATCTGAACTCTACTACCAATCAGCGTTAAACGTATTGCATGTAATGATAAAATCTCTCTAATAGAGTCTCTGATCTTCAGAAATACTGGTTATAACACGCCAATGGGCACACTGGGTCTCGATCAGCTCTGATAAATAGCAGGAGTTTAGTCGATTTAAATCAGCGATTGGTGCTTGTAATGGCTATTCACTTTACCAGTCGTAAGTTTACCTGAATCTGCTGCTGCTCCCTTTTATTGTTTGAGTTGATCGCTGATTTTATTATAACATGCTGTACGTTTTCACGCTGATTGGTTGTGGAGTACCTGTACAGATTGAATGGGATGCACCATCGCATTCGATGAAATATAAAGGTATAGTACCGTCGGGTCGAACTTTACTGGAATCCCAGCGCGACTAACATAAGATTAAACAGGTTTATTCTTCCCGAGGTAGCCCGCTATTACATACCCATTGCCCAGTAGTCATATCAGTCTGAAACACGACACGAACAGGTTTCAGGAAACGCCCTACACCTAATCAATAAAGACTGCTGGTGTGTTAGTCAACAACCATCACTCTATCACAAAAGGCTGGATCAAAGTTACTGTGCTGCGTGTTTTGCATATCTTTTTTAAAAAAAGCTTTTTACAGGTTTTGGGTTTTGTATGCCAGGAAGACATTGCGCAATGTTTAGATATCTTGTACAGTAATGGAGTGATGCTGGTTCAAATAAGTTAACGAAAAATTACTTTTCGGCCAAGGAGCGGGAGCGGCTTTCAGTGGAAGGCACGCGCTGAGAAAACGGGAAAAGGCTATTCCGCTTCGTTGATGTCCAACTCGACCGCAAGGACAGTTCATGAAGCCAAGCGCTTCGTGAACGGTAGCAGGCTTCATCAATTTTTGTTGCGTTGTGCCATCCTTGCGCTGTCTTGCCCAAAAGCCCCTCGCCATAACACAGCCGCCATAAAATACAGTTATCACCAGCTGGTACAGGAAATACGGGCAACTGTTTCTCAACAACTCTCTATTCCACTGGACCAAAGTAACGATAGCTCGAATTGTAAGCTCCTATTTCTATCGGGTACAGCAACATCGAGGACAAAGGTATTGGATGCGCACGGACATGTGTTTCCTTGTAGTCCTAGTTGCCCTGCCGCCAATCACCACACTCTCGGCAGAACTGTCCTTTCTTAAGCATGCGCTGGAAATACAGTACATGCATACAGTACCACGAAGTTTGTAATTAACAGCCAGGAATTCCCGACCAGCGTTACCAGGTCCGCAACACAATAATGCCCCAGATTCAGGTTCAGATTGCCCTGAAATTGCCCTAAACCCAACTTCCAGAAAAAAACGCAAAGAAGACGCTTAACAAATGTGCCTGAACAGCGGCATTGTCGAGAGAGCTAAGACAAAGTGCCAAAATCTCAGATTGCCCTAAAAATTGCCCTAGAAAGGTCAGTGCCAAAAAACCTGCCCTGGCAGCTTGAAATTGCCCCAGATCTAGGGCAATTGCCCTGCGCTTGGCAACGCTGTTCCCGACACGACCTCCTATAGGCATCAAAGCAGTAAATCTCACCCGTTGAAACTTGAAAAACTGAAGATTTTGAAAACCTGATTTTTCAAAACTATCTTTTTTTGATCTTGAAAAAAATCTTTGGTGATTCAAAAATTTTTTCAAGCCCATCCTATGGGTTTCAAACTGAAAAAATCAAGATTGAGAAAAATCTTGATTTTGTCACTTGTGGTACTCCGTAAATCAGGCTAGCATATGTGAATGATGTGCTCATGGTCGGGTGCCTTGTAGTAAGTGGTGAGACAGCTTGCCGGATAGTCGCCTGAGCTGTGGCGTAACAATCAAGTGACGAGGAAAAAACTTGGTGACGCGTCACATCCACAGAGTGAGTCACAATGTGCTTAAACAATGGAAAAATTTCATGCAGGAGCATTCATACTAGGTTAAGGCTCCACCTACACAAAACCCCCACAGGTTATCCACGAGTTTGTCTCATAAAGTTTCCACTCCAACGCACTCACTCGCGGCTGAGAGAGGCCATGTTTCTGTTTTGCACATTTTTCGAGTCAAGACTGGGCGAAAAGCGTCGGCGAAACAGCAACAACTGCTCTGACAATCAACACTTGCGGTGATAAGAATGTCTGAGGAGACAACAAGGGAGCCTAGCTGATCGTGAGTAGGCCCAGGCTAGTTGTTTGGAAGGCAACTGGATAGTTGGATCAGAATGGGGCGGCTTACCATGCTCACCGTTTCCTTGCTATGCACAGTAAGTACGGGATACGAAAAGTCGTGCTGACTGCACGAAAACTTGTTTTAGATATTAATTCGAGTTGAATGCGCCTCGAATAAGAATAAGCCTCGAGGGCCGAACCGTCACCAGGATCCCACCGATGTGCACGAAATGATCAAAGAAAAACAAAGGAAATTACAAAGCAAGGAAAAACATTTTGTGGGAAAAATCGATTGTCATGTGCGGATTTTTCAGACACTTTTTTCAATTGCTCAAAAGTGTTTTATTTTAGGGTTCGCGGAAACACGAAGGAAAGAAGTCGGGGAAGCCTGAGAAATTTGAAAACCCCAGAGTTCAGATCTGGAACGGAAAAGTGAAGGTCATGCGGGGCACACTGCCGAGTGATAAACCAGAAAATTTGTCGATTCCAGCAAATATTGCAGTAAGTCATTCTTTGTCACGAAAAGTTTTCATGAAGTTTTCTCAACAACATATTTTTTTCAGGAATTGTCCAAATTCGGTCGCACTTGTCTCAAATCTGGCAAACGCTTTGTCGATGTTGGCGGATATCAAGTGAGCGAAGGCCCGAAAGCTGACGGCGTCACTGGCGACGACTTCGAGCCGTGTGCTGAACGAAAACGCAATGATAAGAGAGCCAACAACCAAAGAGGCCGAGGTGGACACTTTGGGAATCGAAGGAAACGTAGTGAGTCCTACACATATCCGTCCATGCTGTGGAAAGATTCCAGCAATATCCCCTACGCCGTCGATGCGGGTGTGCTGCCAGCCGTCAAGGAAAATATCAGGACGGCTGTGGCCTATTGGGCAACGGCCACGTGTCTTCAACTGGTGCCCATCGATGCGGCTGGTCCGAAGAATCGGTCGTATATTTTGTTCACCACGAAAGGCGGGTAGGTCTTCAATCAGTTTTAACCTATTCTTAGACAAGAGAGAAACCCATCCGGCAAGACGGCAAGCAGCAGACGTGCAAGACTACAGTGTGTGCAGGCGAAGGCAAGACTGACACGTGCTGTCTCAGTCAAAGGTTTCCATGGGCTGTAATACTTCTGGATGAGTGATGTGCAGGGGCTGCCAACCAGTCTCCCGACCTGATCCGGGCTGAAACATCACCCTTACCGGCTCTGCGCAGAAGAATCGACTGTGAGCCGACTAATCGCTTCTATTTTGGCTGTTCAGATCCTGTTCCACTGATCGCCTCGGACCGAATCCTGATGCACCCTACGCGACAACTGTCGATCTATCACTCTGCGGGAGCCTCGTAAGTAGAAAATGTCAAGCAATGATAGCTAAGATTGATGAATTCGATTTCAGCCTGGCAGCATAGCCCACGAAATCGGCCACGCGTTGGGTCTCAGCCACAGTCAGAAGAGGGTCGACAGGGACGAGTCCGTCAAAGTGTTGCTGGCGAATGTGGCCGCCACTTGGGAAAATCAGTTTGACTTGAATTCGCGCCTGTACTTCGACGAGTGGGGCGTGCCATATTACTACGACTCCATCATGCACTATTTCCCATACGTACGTAGCCAGTGGCAGCGGCCCGTAGGTACAAAGCACTGATTGCAGGCCGCGTCGAGGAACGGGTTGATGACCATTTGCCCCCTGGACCCGCTGATGGAAGTGGTGATGGGTCAGCGGGAATACCCCTCGTTTGGTGACGTGGCCCTGGTCAACCACATGTACTGCCATGGTATGTCGTCGCCTCCCACCACCCTCCCATTTTTCGGATGTTTTTGTGTGGTTGCAGAAAGTTGCTTCAACACGAGCCAACTGAATGGCCTTGTATTTTTGGGCAACAAGTCGAGGACGATCAGCGGCCGACTGTGCCAGAATTGGTCGAGCCAGGCACCGCATAGACACAAGTTCGACAGGCTGGCTCTTTTTTAAAGTTTGAGGACACAAAATAATCGATTTAGATTCACCACAGTTGGAAACCACAGCAGCTGCAGGAATCCGGACGGCTGGAGTGGTGGTGCCTGGTGCTACACCACTGATCCGAATGTGCGATACGAACCTTGTTTCTCGTCTTGTGAAGCCATGAGTAAGGCGCATTCTGGGGCCGGTGGACTCTTGGAAGTCACCTGCGGTCCAGATTCGACCGAACCTGATTTTGTAGCCGAACTAGGATCAAAATGAACCACAGTTTTCTTGTCGCTAGTCAGGCTAGACCAGACAAATGATGACGGAGCTTATTCTGCCATCTTGTTCTGCTTGCTCGATGGCAGTGAAGATCAAGAGACACCCGCGATAATTCCTCGTTTATGAATGACCTTTTATCAAAGCTTTTTTACCAGCTAGCTTTCCCTTTTTTTGCGATGCCAGTCAGTGTGATAAACCTAAGCAAGCAAGTTGGCCCTGGTTTGGTGTTTCGGTCGAAGCTGACTTGCGGTTGCCCCTGTTGACATGCACAACCTTTCTAGTGCGCCTGAACAGGCCAGCATGCAATGGCTGGTGTTACAACGGTGGTTTCCACAGCCCGCTCAACTGCACATGCGTCTGCCCGCATTACACGAGCGGCCAGTTCTGTGAAACGGTCAACAAAACACTGTTCTACTCGCATTTGTCATGCGGTGGTAAAATAGAGTTGAATAGGATCGGCGATAAGACGACTATCAAATCGCCGAATTGGCCAAGCCCCTATTCTGGCAACAGTTTGTGCATGTGGTGGATCAAAGGACCCGAAAATGCATTGATCAAGATGACATTTGCCAACTTTTCTTTGGAAATCTCTGATCAAACGGGTTGCTACGATTATTTGGAAATCCGACCCAGCATTTGTGCGACGGCCGTCGAGCCACCTGACAGAATGAGGTAACAATCCCGTTGGCATTCTTGAACTCCCTCAACCTCACACCTGCATGAGATCTGCAAAGTCCTGGCAATATGGGCTACACAGCAGAACAAATGGGCCATGCAGGTGGACTCGTGGAGCACAGTTTTAAAATCAAAAGGCACCTCGCGTCAGTGCGGGGGGGGGGGGTGCGACTGCTCTGTCGTGGCGTGGTGGCTGTGTGCTGCGGCTCCTCTGACGGTCACCACTTTGCTGCCCCACTGTTCACTGACATGTGGGGAAGCTGCCTTGAGAACTGCAAGTGTAACAGTGTCGATCACTCGAGTTTCTCTGTAACCTGCTCAGCATCTGTTAGGGCTGGCGACCTTTCCTCAAACTTTTTTTTTCACTTGCGATAGTCTCTGCAAACAGCGTACTTTATGTTTTGAATTCTGTGCAAGTGTCGACCGCGCCTTGCAGGTTTTGCGGCGACTCCTTGGCTCCAGCAAACGGGTCACCAATGCAATTGTATTCGGATGATGAAAACGCAGTTCTGAAATTCTTCAGTGATGAAAGCGAGACCGGCAAAGGATTCGTTCTTACTGCAGAAGCAGTGAATGACGTTGCACCACAGTGACCTTTTGCAGAAGATTGGATGAGTGCCTGTTTCATGGAATCTAATGGAGATATCATTTTTATATCTGTCATTTTCGACAGTGGGATAGGCGTGATATCGACCTCTTTGGTGTACTCTCTCAGCAAAACATCGATACTCTCTACTGCAGATATACGCCACAGTAAGTGAGTATAACTCGCTAGCATTCCTTTTCGTGGAATAACTGGTCGAAATGCTAAATCACGCCTAAAAACGGAAAGTCCTGCACGATTTGCACCTTGCTAGGCGACACCCTGAGTACGTGAGGATCTCGTCGCGAGTCGCAACCAGGGTCGAGCCTCGCGTGGGATGAGCTAGATAATGAGAAATACTGTAGATCGTTGCTAGGCATGCGTAACTCGGGGACTACAGTACATGCTCCACTCATTCCATGGTGAAGTAATGATTATATCCACTGCTGTCACTGATCGCATCATGACATGCGGCTTCCGTGTAACAAAACTGGTTTTGGAGTTCATGCCAGAGATCTTTGGACACGTTTTACGGATAATAGTAAGTAAATTCAGACTACCAAATAAGTAACCATCTGCCAGTCGAGCATTCCCTCTGAAACCTTTGATCCCACGGTCCAGTGCCAGCTTCTGATAAATCTTTTTCCTCAATTATGAATCGGTGAGCAAATACGAGCCACCCACCGGGGTAATACTGGCCAGTCCAAGCAGGCTCAAATGGCTTCTTCCTAGCAGCCGACAACGGAGCCAGTCGAGCACGAGGTCGGCATGAGCAGTATCCTGGACGACCCAATCTCGGGTGCCATCGATCCTGTCCGCTCCTAACTGCGTGAAATATGAATCAATCCGGTCGGACACAGAATCCAGTAGCAACAGCAGTCTTATAGCAGAAACAGAGTGCTGACTGGCTCGCCAAACAGCAGTGATCGCTGTTGATCGAGTTCGCACTACCATGCTCAGAAACGGGGCAATAAGTGTTGTTTTCGTGTGTTTGTTCGGCGGTAAGTGCTCGTGTTGTACAATTTCCCACATCTTATCCGAGGATGTCGCAGGTCTTTGTGGCAGCTCGAATACGACCACATCCGAGTGTCCGTTGCGATGCCCGGCCGGATGGGGTCCGATCGAGGGAACGGGCAGCGACCACTGTTACTACATTCCCTACGACGACCCGGGGACTATGCAGAGGCCGTTTTGGCAATGGCAACAATTCTGCGCTTCCAAACAGCCGACATCGTACATCGTCGAGGGTAACTCCATGATGGAAGCAGCTGCTGGTGGACTCAAAGCACTGTGAGAATATTTTGTAATGCCGCTCGTGGTCAAGTTTTCGACTTGTTCCTTTTCAGATCCTTTTTCAGCCAATACATAAGCGGCACTTTTTATCTTTGGTTGGGCGCATATTACCAGGAGGGGGAATTTCGGTGGCTGAGTGGCGAGCCCTGGTCATTCAACGGGGTGATTATCGACCCGCTCAATCCACCAAAAAATGGGACCTGTGTGTTTATGGATATCAAAAAGTCGCTGGGCGCGTGGTCGTATCATTCCTGCGACGACCCGCTTGGTTCGACTATTTGCGAAATGTCGCCCTTACGTAAGTTTGCGACAGATTTTAGGTTCGATTCCATTCGAGCGCAGTGAAATTTTTTCTCCTAGAAGAGGCCTGTTGAGGCTGGAGGCTCTCATCTGATACAGTATAGTCCCAAGGTGGGGGGGGGGCGGACCATACACGAGTGGCGGCCAGCACTCATTTCGCCCTGTATGCATCCTGGAAGGCCCTTGTAGTCGATGGCGAGGCGGGCCGCTATCAAGCCCATTGGAAAATGCCAAAAAGCTACCCTAACCTAGACTGGGACGACAGGAGTGAAAAATCTAGAACTGGTCGGCGTAGTTGTTTAAAAATTATTGTAAAATAAACGGAAAGTGAGCATATGACGGTGCTTATCACACTTTTTCACTTGGATTAGGGCAATTGGCAGAAAAGGCGTCTGCCAGAGTCCATAAACGCTAATCGGTGAGTAGGGCTTCTACAAATGCCGGAAGTGCAGATATGCATGCATTGGAAATATAACAACAAAGACTATCAGAGGCAGGCAAACACCATTTATAGTAGCTGTTTTCATGATCTAGAACGCTATCTAGTTTTCATAATTTTCAAATAGACACAAAGGTGCAAAGTGAGTTCAAGCAGGGGAAATACCAAGTCTGAGCATTTATATGTAAGCGAGGATTTGGGGCGAGCGGGAGAGAATCATCGAACCTCCCCCCTCCCAGCTAGGAAAGGTCAGTTTCTCAGGTGTCAGGAATAGTCGCAGGACTTGCCTTCTGTAACCCTCATGCCTGGTAGGCCATGGCGAGTGGGAGAGAGTAATCGATACTCTCCCCTGGCTGGGAAACGTCAACCCCTCGGGTTGATGTTTCAGCCGTAGGTATAGTCGCAAGACTATCCTGCTCCAGTCGGAGTTTTTGTCCCGCCGACTTCGGTCGGCCGCCTCCCTCCTACGCCTGCCAGGCATGGTTACATTGGCGTCACGGACCTTGGGGCCATCCATTGTGGTGTAAGTCCCCGTCGAACCGCTGGGTGCGCCCATGTTCGTCATGGTCTAGGGCGTCTAGTACCGACACCTAGGCCTCGGTTAGCCACCGAGGAGCGGGTACCGTCCGCATTGCGAAGGCAGTGTAGGGTCGGCCCTCAAGAGAGGGGGAGGTCTTCCTTCCGGGAAGAGCGACGGGGTCGTCGCTTCTTCTGTCGATGGGAGGAATGTAACCCTCGTGCCTGGTAGGCCATGGCGAGTAGGAGAGAGTAATCGATACTCTCCCCTGGCTGGGAAACGTCAACCCCTCGGGTTGATGTTTCAGCCGTAGGTATAGTCGCAAGACTATCCTGCTCCAGTCGGAGTTTTTGTCCCGCCGACTTCGGTCGGCCGCCTCACTCCTACGCCTGCCAGGCATGGTTACACTTCCTCCAGTCTGACTGTGAGTGTTTGTCGCGCCGATAAAGGCCGGTCGCATTCTCTCACGCTTACCAGACTTGGTTATGTCCGTTTGTCAGGCACCATTGCAGGACTGCGCAGTGCTCAACTCTGTGAACCAGTTTTCCGCTTGTGCACACGAATGCATATCCTAAATCCCTGATTGGAGTCCCATTTTCGTACAAGATAGAATTTTGTCAGTCCGCTTTAGTATCTCAATCCTCCATCCTGGTATTCATGCGGCGAGTGGACTGTGAACGCTAGATGCGATATAACATACCCCCTGAATAAGAATAAACATTTTTGTGTTGCAGCTGACTGTTCCGGCACAACAGTTGCGGCTCCGACTCCTCCGCCGTACACCAGTCCAAGTAGGCAGTATTCTGAGGCTGTTCTCGCACTTCTGATCACCTGCATTTTTAGAGTGTGAGGCGGAGAAGACCAAAGACTTCGCCCAGCAGGAGCTGAAAGGCTACCTGGGAGTGCAAGAAATGCTGACCCTGACCGATATGGACGCCGTGTCGTGCGGGGTGGCCTGCATGTACTATTCGGGCTGCTACAGCTTCGACATCAGCACCAGTGGCGAGTGTCGTTTACTCAATTCCAACAGTTTGTTCACGTGTGGCATGCAGTTTGTGCCCGACGATGAATATCTGCACTACGACATGATTTCACTCTAGGCCTTGCTGATATGCTGTAGTCGGCACTACATTTTAAAATTTCTTGGCTAGGAAATCTATCTTGGATGATTGTGACTACAGTCATCAGAGCCATTCATTCTCAGAATCATAGGGTGTAATGGGCGTGGATATCTTATCTGCACCTATCAGTGCACTGGTCTGTCTCTCCTGGAGATGCAAAAGTCTGATTCGGTTTGCAGGCATAGGTCTTCAAGGACTACACATGCGGCTGCTCCAGGGATGGAGCCTAAACAGGCGTTAAGTAGTGTTCAGAATGTCGTGCACCGTGAACTCTCCTCCGGGGGGGGGGGGGGGTATTCCCTTGCTCTAGTTGCCCCTAATACAGAAAAAGGATTTTCCTTGCCTGAGAGCCAGGATATATTCACGAAGCAATCGTTTGTTGTTATGATAACACCTACGTGATCGAGGAGCCAAAGCAAGCTGTAATAGGTCTAGGTCTATTACTGGAGGGAGTGACATGTAGAGCTTTCGCGCCAGACAAAAACTGAGAGCAGCAAACCAAGTTTTGTACTTTGCTGCAATCCCAAGCAGCCCGACTGCGAGTCGAAACAATGAGGCATCTACTAAGTACAGTATTCCCCTCACGTGCGTTGAGCAAAGCATGCATGGAGTGCCTAATCCCTCGCGGCAATCCGAGGAGGCTGCCCTATCAGGCGCGCTATCTACGAACGTGCCACAGTCGTCATAAATACAAAATATTTACAATATGTTCTTGGCAAGTCAGCGTATCCTATTGGCTCTGCTGGCCTGTCCTGCACTGTGTCATGCAGCTCGCGTAAGCTGCGGCTCAGTCGCGAACATCGAACAGGCGCTGGTGGGACAAGTAACAAACAGTGCTCATGAAGGAGATCGACGAGAAATTAAAAATAGCAAAAGTTTCGAAATTAGCAAGGCTGAGCACAAGTGGGCGGAAAAGGGGTTAGAAAATCTATGAAATTCATGAACTGCTGTCATGCGCCATCACATTTGCAGTGCTCACTCCAGCCAGTTGAATGCAATGACGAGTCACAGAATCATTGAACTGAGGGGTCAACAATAACAGCAACTATTTTTAGTTGCTCTTTTTTGGTGGCAGGCATGGTTCAAAGGGAGTTTTTGCCGCATTCTGTCTGCCTTTCGATGAGTGGGCTCGACACTGAGCGATGGAGGCAATTCTTTCTCGAACTCTTCAAACGCTACGCCAACTTGCGGAATGTTGATAGCTGAACATTAAAAGAGTGAGTGAGTGGCAGCGTCCCAATCGCTGCGACCTCGGAAACGCAGAGGGATGTTGGATGTTGGCAGAATCGTGCAAACATTCGATCGGTCCATTGGACGTCGGATTTGTGAATGCGTAAGGAGATTACCCGAAATCTGCCTTGTATTTGCAGTTTTGAGCTGTGACCCCTTTAAAATTCCATTCCTTTAATCCTTTTGTGAAATCTTACTCGGGCGAACCCCCGATAGGCGGGCGGCCGACATCCCAGCCAGGGGTCGATAATCTTCCCCAGGCCCGCACCTGACGAGGTTGACATACTGTACGCCCTGAGGTCATTTACCGAGTTGAGACCACTGTTTCTCTGTATTTCAGGTTTTGCTGCTGATCGCCCTGGTCCTGGTCGTCGTCTGCTCAGGGGTGTGCAATTCGGGGTCTCCCGACCAAAGACTGGACGGATGCTCGGGCGGGGAAGTGTGGGACATATCGCACTGGCATCGAGCCGTAGTTCCAACTTTGTTCGGCCAATATTTCGTTGTCGCATCATCGCTCTTGTATTTTTTCATGGTATTGTCGTCGATTGTCTTTTCGTTGAGATCACACCGATCGGCAGTGCGCGTGGTGAGCAAAGTGGCCCCATTTGATCAGGAATTTGTGGCTCACCACTGAGTAGATCAGATTTCGGTTCGGATGCATTCGATATGGGGTGCCCATTGTCACAGGCCCGATTGTGTGCACAAACCACAACAGTAGGCTGCTTACTGGTGTGCCTTGCGCAGCATCAGCACGCTTGTGCAGTGAACATGCTGTAGCTGAACACTTATCCCGATGGAGAACCATGTATTTTTGTGTTCTCACAGTACAAATCTTGAAGCATCCTTCTGGTTTGAGTCACCCAAACGGGCTTGCTGTAGAAAGGCCAAGATATTGTGGGACGTAATTATTTGTATTTCTCGTCCTCAAATAATATCAGCTTATTGCGCAACCCATCACTTTTTCATGGATAGCACGTCAGCTTCTCCACCTCGTGCAAGCACGCATGAGCGCCAGCCGTCTGTTTTGGGCATATATTTGAATTGGTCTGGGGGTGGTGGGGGACGGCGGAACCTTTGCGCCTGGTATTTTTGACCAAAAGCAGGTACGAGCGAAATCCGTCGGCTCTTGCGCATAAAAATGAGGATTGCCTCCTCAGTTAACTGAAGGCTCAATGTCAGCACCTGGATATAGGCTGGCATTCCTAATTATGTTGAGCCAAAGCTTTCTTTTCTGCTCCATCAACATCATGTCACCTGTCAGCTGGTCCTGTGTCCTCATTCAGTAACTTTCAGTGGCAGCTTGCTCGAAAGTCAGAGACCTTTCGTTGTGACAATGCCAATATTAAAACATGATAATTTTATGCATCCTCCGATGCGATGGCGAGCGAATCAAACGAGGCTATCCAGAGTCACACACAAGGCATCGACGAGAACCTTACGAGTAGATCTGACAAACTGGGCCGCCATGCTGATTTCAGGCCATTACCACGGCTGCTGTTGGCGTTGGGACAAACTTTATCAACGGCTGTTTGGAAGCATGGTACGCCAGTGGTTTCGGCCGGTCGCCAAATTATCTGGGCAACATAGTTTATCTTAGTTGGGCTGCAGCCGCGGTATGTCAAGTTCGTTAATTTTTCTAAGGATCTTTTATGTAAAATTTTTCAGATCATGTACTTTTTTATATTTCTTTGCTGTTTGCTGGAATTCATTTACCACTGGCATCGACGCTAATCTTAATCCCAACAATACACAGTATTATCGGCCACAAAATAGTGAAGGATGGAGGAAAATGTGCACGCCAGAATGGAGTGATCAACAAACTTAGCAGCGCTCATTGCTAGTACAGTACTTCCATTGAAAATTATCCATATTCTGGTTTGTCTGTTTATGGAGCGTGGTTGCTTTGGCAGCGCCTCATCGGTGCTAGCTGACTGCTTGTGGGAGTGCCATCAGTGTGACATATGTGCAGTATGGTCGGGTACAGTTGCCAGTTTCTTCATTGCTGAGAATCTGATACAGCCATGTCATGTGCAGTATGGTACATTGACGAATAACAAATGCTCGCATATGCAACTCACTACCGGTGTCGCGACCGACCGACTAGGGGATAGAACTCTTTATACGAAAGTGTCAACGGACAGTCACGGACAAACGAAGCTGTCTGTGCGCTGAATTTTCATGTCACCTCGTGGAAAAGCTGGCGCCTTTTTTTAGCGAAATCATAAATCGGTGGATGGACAACAATGGATTTAAATCGTTATCAGATTATAGTTCGATATTTCGACGGGAATTAACCCGAAAGGTTCACGAAAAACCAGAAAAAGTCTTTGAATAATGGAATTAGAAGAGGTGGAATATGCATTTCTTCGATGATCATCTTGCCGAAGGTGAGATTTACCTTTTCTACATAGTATGTTCCTGACATTTTAGTTTTGTGTGCTTCATCAAGTTATTACGATTCTTTGCCCTCTTCAGCTAAATATAGCAATCTAGAAGAAACGAAAGACTGCTCCATCGTGCTCTATGGCAGCATTCTGCATTTACCACATTCGACAAACGATTTTATCGAACGCGTGTGCTCTTTGAAGTAAGGTTATTGACTGGCCTTTTAAATGCGAATCTTCACGAACCATGCTCTTTCAGAGTATGAAAACGTCGATCGTTCGGCTTTTTAGCCTTACTGAAGTAACTTGCTTTAGTTTAAAAATATCGGGGCTTATTCAATTTTGGTCACTTTGGCAGGGGCAGGTTGGCCACGATTTTGACATTATCGAACTAGAACCAGGCTCGAGCCAGCTGGTCGAGCAAGGTAAGCGCTGCCGTAAGTGCTGTTTATGATAAAGTCAAGCGGGCTCAATATTACTGTAGCTTGTGTTGTGCTGCAGGAGTTAAAATGGAAAAAAAAACGACTGACTCATTGTCGAACACAGATACAACAGCTACTCTCGCCAGCTCCCTCCTCCAGGCGAAGAATAACTGGCGACTGTACGACTGCAAGACCAAGTTCGCCCAAATTGTTCTGTTGGGAATGCGAGGAAAAACACAAGGACACACCAAAACAGGAAGAAGTGATTTGATTCGTTTTTTGCTTTCATGTCATGCATTTTACTAGTAAGTGAGCCCAAAACATTTCAATTTCCTAGAGAATTTTGGTACCTACCCGCCCACCCGAGAGCCGTATACAGTCGAAGCGAGTTTATTGTTGGTGAATATCTCAAGGCAACGTTAATTTTTCTTGCTTTTCTTCAATTTTAATGTTGCTGTTACCTTTGCATTGGTTTTATTGATTGATCAGGGATGGATATCTACAATACAGTACAGTCAGATAAAATAGAGGGTGCGAAGTTTTGCTGATTGACAGTTATTGTGGTCTGTGCTTACGGATATCTAAGCCGCGTTTGCTCTATAACTGTTTGAGTCAGGTCTGGCCGCGTTGATGACGAAGCCATAGATCGAGTCTTATTCTTGCTCGATAAGCTGCACAAGTAGGTACGATAAACCCGAGCTTTCTTCTGAGCTTTAGATGTATTCAAGACGAAATTGCAATTAACCGCCTGGCTAAAGCAAGAGATCCATAACTTAAGATCATCGACTGTCTTAAAGTTAACACGAATAATGGCACTAAATTTTTCCACATTTCCTGAACAGACAAGGACTTCAAAAGAATGTGTGTCCGGCAATAGGGCAGAGAGTGCAGATGAATCCATTTCACTCATTTTTAAGCACGGCACCTTCGATTTCAGATCCATTCGCGTAATGTATAGTAATAGCAGTGTGTTGCTCCATCCCTCCAGGTCAAACACACAAAATGAAAAAACGGGGGAAACCATACTGTAACTTCGCGACAATAATATCTGCCAGCGAGCGAAAGTCCCAGGGTTGACAAAAATGCGTACGGCACGGCCGGTACGGTCGACCCTGGTGTGGGCCTTAAACGAGACCTCAGAACTCCTTATTAGTGGATCAAGATAATGAACACGCCTTCCGCAGTAATCTTTTGCATCTTTTTTACCTGTCGAATATGCGCTTGGTAGCACGACCGTGATGACACTAGGCCGTCAAAAAACATCAAGCACGTCTTTATAAAGCAGCAGGGAAATCGATCTGTGTGGCCAGTCGTCGGCTGGTCAGCCCAGCACCCGTTGTTAGGTCATGGGCGATGTCTATTCTCGTAGGCATGGGTCCAACTATTCACCAATATTTCAAAATGACTCAGACGAGGTTCGTTCGATACAACATTGACCACGGGCTCAGCCTGGGCGTCGACTGCTTGACCACGCCAAAATCGAGCTAATAACGGGAACTGTTTGGCCACATTGTTTCTTAGCGGGGTGCAGCGATGAAGGAATATAATCGGGTACATGATGAAAAATACTTGAATGGCTATATAACAAATGTGGCAGACTGTGACCTTAGTCGTGTACGTAATGTCGTTGCTGGCGACCATTGTCAACGCGGCCACGGGCACCAGAGCCCAACAAAGAGCGTGCAGTACAACAGTTGGCAATAGCATTTCTGATATTTGAACGTTCGAACTGAGCTGAAATCGAGCTGATAGACTGTATTTGGCTCGGTTGACAAAAACAGTTTTCATGAGTCCCCGATTGGTCAGTAGGTTGAGACTGAACAGGGTTAGTGCAAATATTTCTTGGATGGCCATGGTGACTAGGGCGGTCATTGAATATTGCACAGTCGACGAAAGCGTGCCGACGCAGAATGGAGTAAGCACATCGGCTGATGCTGTTGGGACGGTGAGCACGGCCAGAAATGATGTCATGATCCAAGCGAAAGATGCCATGAGGACCACTGCTTTCCTATCCCTGACTAGTTCGTACTTGGCGAAATATTTGGTGGCGTATACACGCTCGAGGCCCACGGATGTCAACGTGAAGGCGTTGACAGTGAGAGGGAAGAGGACTGCGAATTCTGCGTACCGACAGTGCAGCTTACTCGTCAGCAGCCGACACGGGTTCAAGCTTCTCAGAGTCAATATAGTTGCTGTTTTCAGACAGAATGCCGCACCACAAATAATCGCTGTCAAGGCGAGATTTCCCAACAAAAATCGAATGTTAAAGTGTAAAATGGTGGTTTTAATCAGCAGCTGCAGCAACACGATGTTGACAATGATAATAATAGGTGACAAGAGAAGCTGCAATGCGAGCGTGACAGGAACAGCGATTTGAGAGACCACACTTTTGGTTGCATTACAATCTATGTCCATGGAAGCGTTGAAATCTTTCATCGAGGGATTGCGATGTCAGGCCCAGGCCACCGTTCCACGCAGTTACACAGTGTTTTTCCACGTGTATCCACGTACCCCCTGTGTATTACATGACTAAGTGAAAATTCCAGGTCACCGTTAAAAAGGGAGTTGCGCGAAGCAGTTGGATCATAATCCCGACCTTCTGCTCTGACGTATCAGCTAGCAATACACCAGCTATCTCACTTTGCTCAGTCATTTACGTCATTGATAAGGGACAATCCGAGGGGTTGGCTCACTTGCTTACGTCCATTCGATTAATATGAGATTCATGAATGGTGACAAAAATTGCATCTCAGGTGCCAGCTTGGTCCTGGTTTAGGAGCGTGCCTTTTTTACGCCGCTGACATCCGTGAATTATATGTGAAATGTCAAGAGTATGCGTCACTCGTTTCAGACTGTCCGCCAGTGAGCATTGTGCAGTAATCAATCTTGACCTTATAACTGGTGGACTAGGTGTGTTTGAGGGGAGTTGAGTGAATAATTGGTAACTCGAGTAGCGACTGGTGAGGAATGTCAAGAGAATGAATTGAACCAAATTAGGCTGATATACTCGATATCATCCTGGCAATGCCTCCCGATCGATCTTAATGATTGAGCGTTTCATTAGCTGAGAGTGCAAAGGTGACGTTCGATATCGCCAAGGGGAGTCTCTCGAAAATCGTAAGCACGAAGAGATGTGCGTAAATGACAAGAGAGAGGTCATCTGAGACTGTTCATTGGCACAGCTGAATACGGACTCGGAAAGTTCCTCATAGGCGTGTGCTTTTCAAACGAAAATTGGAGCTCCGTGCCCACCTGATTGGATTGTAGTTTTGGACGATGCGAAATTGCAAAAAAAATGGGGGTGGAATATGTTTTCTGCGCTTCTGCGGACTTGGCCGAGACTCAGCGTCAGACTGATCTACAGGAAGAGCCGGTAGCAACTGAAATCTTAGAGAACTCTGGTGAATACTTCAACTTGCGGCTTACGCGTTAGCAGTTGAGTGTTTATATTCTGGTTTTAATGTTTTTTGAACTTTTGAACTTCGAAGCAGCAGAATGTTTTCAAATGAGCTACGTCTGTCAGTCCTAAGTCTCCTATTCCTAATTACGCGCTCAAGCCTATTAAAAGAGTCCATGGGGAGAGTACTTGCTGAACGCGGGCTAGCATCAAGTGCAACTAGGGAATAAGACCAAGACACACCTATCCTCTTTCGCGTATTAACTCTTCTCCATGCCCGTCGCGGGTGGACGCATTCACAGGTTTTTCTAAAATTTTTTTGTGTTTTGCCCCGTGCCGCCCCTTCCAACCCCTATTTCTACGTAGCTGTCACTGGCCAACCCAACAGGGTAGCGTCTCGAAGTCCTCAGTTCACGCTGGGGATTCCGTCTAGTACAGCCGTGTCTGGCTCTAGTGTTCGACTCCCTCGCCTATTCTTATTTTCGCAAAGTGAACTCTGTACCTTGCTTCCTAGCAGCTATTGGGACCCTGCAGTGCGTGATTAGAACCTGAGAGATGTAGGACCCAGTCCTTACAGAGGATAGAAGTCACACCGGCCGGCAGTCCTGATATGATGAGAGATCAGCTCTCACGGCAGCTTCCTTCTGCGTGCCCACACAAGGGCATCCTGTGCCCGCTGGGCTCCCAGAATACTGGGCGAGAATGGAAGGACCTGCTCGACTGGTGTTCTGGAACCAGCTCCCTGATTCTCTACTCGTTCGGCGTCGGACGCATGCCGGTACCGGGTGAGTCGCCAAGAGCCAGGTGTGCAAGGCCAGCGACGGGCTTACCAAATCGCCATCGAGGACTAGTTCCCACTCTGAGAGTGGACTTACTAAACTGCCGTCCTCAGCCGGGACAGAACTGCGGCACCCCGGTCAGGGCTGCTGGCCCAAGCAATGGCCAACGACTGGACCAAATGCCTGGCTCGTTTTGCCCCGATTGTGAGAGAAATGTTTGCCAAACAGATCCCAGAGGAGTGCCCGTGAGAGAGCAGTCAGGAGGACCGCCCTGCACGATGAGGCTCGGCTAGAAAAGGCAAGCGCTTGTCGACAAATGACTGAACTTCTTGTTTTATTAGCAGCTCATATCTGCTTGCAGGCACTTTAGGACTTTAATTCATCCTGATGAACTCGCGAGGCCATGCATGTGATGTCACACCTGGTGCTTATCGGCGTAAGCCATGGCCCAAGTGTTCGCCAACATTTCAAAGTGATTTTGGGGAGAATTGCTCGCACTCGCTTGGTGTCCAAAATTCACAGCTGCCACATCATGGCCGACAGCACGACTCCGCCAGAAATGAGAAAACGAGGGAAAGTGTTCGGCCAGTTTATTCCTGAATGGAGGGCAGCGACGGAAAAAAATGATGGGATAAGTGGCATAAAATACTTGGACTGTAATATAGCACAGGTGGCACACGATGACTTTGGTGATGTAGGGAATCTGATCAGTGACAACAATGACCACAGTGACTGCGGCCACTGGCACCCAACAGAGTGCGTCCCAGGCAACTGTCGGCAACAGCATCTCCGACATTTGAATGTTGGCGCTCAGTTGGAATCGTGCCGAGAGAGTGTAGCGAGCACGGTTCACGAACAGGGTGGTCATCAGTCTTCGATTAATGATCAAATTGAGACCAAAGATGGAGAAAGCGCACGTTTCTTCGAGTGTCAATATAAATAATGCGGCCAATCCCGTTTGTTCAGTGGCAGCGAGAGGCCCCACGCAGAATGGTGTCATCGTGCCCGGGGGTATGGGCACTGTGGTCACTGGTCCCAGCACGGCTGTCACCACCCAAGAAAACGATGCCAGCACCAGCCCGATCTTTTTGGTCCGCATTTCTTCATAGCGCGTGTAATATTTCGTGGCGACCAGGCGCTCTACGCCCACACAAACCAGCGAGTAGGCGTTGGCCGAGGACGGAATCAATATCGAAAACTCCAGGACCCGACATTGCAGGTTGCTCATGCGCAATAGGCACGGGTTGAAATTCATGAGATAGAGAACACTGACAGTTCTAAAAAACAGTGCCAGTCCGCAAACAGTTGACGTGAGTGCCAGATTTCCTAACAGCAGACGAATATTGAAATGAAGAACTGAAGTTTTCACGAGCAACCAAAGAAGGAGGATGTTAAACACAATAATCGGGGGCGAAAGTAGAAGCTGCAGAGTGAGTGTTGCTGGGATAGCCATGTTAGATATTATGGATTGTGTCTCATTACAGCCCGAATCGGACAAGTTTGTGATCATCGTAAGCTTCCAATCAATGAATCACCACAATCAGAATTGTCTGCTGAGCTTCTCCATCGCAGGATGAGCACTAGTTATCACCAGTCCCTGCTGCCCATACAGGTGACCACACAGAATCGCGCACTCTCATGATGCCACGTGAGTGCGCATATGAGAGCGTATTACTTCTTTCTCTGATTTCAGTAATGGCTAGTTCTCCTAAACTCAATCTCGTCTTACCTAATTATACCTTCAAAAACCATTGGAAAAACGAAGCTGCCTGAATGAGTCAAGTATAAAGCGCACTTTTTCTGCTACACCACAGGTGCCAAACACGATCAAGTAAAATGGACAAGGGGCATTCGGTTCAAAATAAAGTCAGACTTTTGGGGCCTCTAGTCGGGAATACCTGGCGCCAAGTAATGCTAAACTGTAGGATTCAAATGTGAAGAAGCTTCGCAAAAAAGAACAAGACTTTGATGGAAAAGGTCTGTCGAAAAGGACTTGGGACGGCAATTCGCGAGGAAAGTAATTATAACAATACTGCATGAGTCGGTTTCGGTTGGATGTCTCATCTGGAACATGTCGCTCATGAGATTTCTGCTTTTAATCAGTGTTCTCGAATGCACAATGCTTGAGCCAAGTGCCACGGAAACAATATGCCAGGCGTTGCTTTTTGTCTTCGAAATGTCATTGCTTTCAAGTGGATGGACTCAGGGATATTGTTCCTGGGGAAGCAGGAAATGCAGCGTACTCCCTCTAGAATAGGCCTGAGTAGAAGGGCAGGTGATTCCTAGAGGCGGCTGTCTTGTGAGAACATGCAATGCCACCCGCAATGTTCTATTTGAAAAAAATCAGCCAACGGAGAGGTTAGCCAAGCCACTCTAACCGAATGTAAGGCGAGACGAGGCTCCCTCGGCGGCACATGCTTGAGTGGGTTATACTTATGTGGACGTGATATATCTACGTTCACGTTCCCTTCAGGGCGAGGCTCACAATCGTGCTCCCATACTCACCCACAATGCATGTCTCTGAGATGTACCTGGTCGTGGGGTCGACTCCCTCTGGGACTTTATTCTTTCTGTTTTTCACCCAAGGCTAGTGCCCACATGAATACACTTATTCGTATTTTGAAGTAAGCTTGGAAGTTCGTGGTTTTGGATTACGATTCCCTTTTGTTACCTCGAACTTACTTGGGGAACAGGACTTGCTGTAGTAAGGTTGCATCTGTCGTGCCAGCACGAGTACTGCATGTCTGGCACCTACTCAGTGACACCAGAACAGGAAGTTCAGCTTCTGTGGAGCCAGCATGCTAATAGCTTAGGCGTACAACCTTCTGCAATAGAACTGACGACCATCGGCCTCCATGGCCTGAATGAAGTGGCTGAGGTGGGGCGCCCTTTTACACTTTTTATTGCTGACTGAAAAAAAATCAGCCAACGAGATAGCCAAGCCACTCTAACCAAATCAAGGCGAGACGAGGCAATTCTGTTTGATCCCACCTGATCTACGAATGCCGCTGAGGGAGCCCAGCCAACCTCGTCTCGCCTTGTATTTGGTTAGAGTAGGGCGGGCTAACCTTTTCGTTGTCTATAACAGATTTTTTAGAAATAATAGTACTTTTCCGCACCTACATTTGGGCTAGTAATTGAGAATAGACAGAAGAAATTTGTCGTCAAGTCCCTCCTGAGCTGACGCAAATTCCGTGCAAGGAAGATTTCCACGTTCTGCTCTGTCACTGTGGCCTACTGCACATAAATTCCAAAGTGGCTGGGCTAAGCAGGCAACTGCGTGATGAGGCTGTTGGCAGGGGGTTTCACACTGTTAGGGCACTCCATTGCCGGTTGTGGCGGTGCTGTAATTAATATTACCGTCACCAATTAATTAATTTTGTGGTGGCAAACGGCCTGAATTTCCGCAACAAATATTCTTCGCTATAGAAAATGTAAAGTAGATAGCAGGTGGATTTTTCAAAAATTTCAGGCTGAGAAATCAAAAAAATAAAAAACAAGCCAACTTAAACACCAAACTTAAGCAAAAGTTCAACCAAACTGAAGAGAACAGAACACTCGTCCCGGCCGCCTGCTGGTGGTGTGTGTTAAAATCCAGTTTTTCGAGCTAAAAAAATTAATTAGTGCGAATCTCAAAATCACACCTTCAAAAGAATAATTCGCGCTATGAGAGCTTTCAGAAACACCAACTCTTTTGTCCGTAGCTTTATTGGCTATTGCTGTAGGCGGGACTCGAATACTTCGTCGTCGTCATCTCTGCAACAGCAAAACGTGCATTTTGGATCTCAAGAATGGCTCAGCCATTTCCAAATAAATTTTGCACGATTATTGGCCATGGCAAACAAAGCTAATCCCCAAAATTGTGTTCCCTTTTGTTGGTTTCTTATCGAGTTGTGGACGGGCAAAGTTGCACGCCCAACATTGCGCATCTGTGTGGCTAAACAGGCAATTACCGTGCCTTTGATACAATCCAGTTTCAGGCATCAAAGGCTAACAAAAGTTTCGTGGAAACCAGACGGTGACAGGTCGATTTGGCGTTTTGCGTCTCTTCAGAAGCAATCATGATTGTTTTTTTTAATGTCAGGTCATTTACTCTCACCAAGCATGGTGAAACGCATTCAGGGGTGGAGCACACAACCATTCACTGCATAACACCATCCAGAAATAGGGGATAGACTCGCTCGATCAGCTGGGAGTGATTCAAGATCATTTTCACGAGAATAATTTTGGATGGTAAACAAACTTTTCTGCAGTTTCTTGTAACTGGCGAAGAGGCTGACGGGCTTCGAAGCTCGGGTTCGCTCTGACAATATGTTCCAATATGGGCGATAGGGGAGAGCCGCTGTGTCTGACTGGCCCACTCTGTGTACCAGTTCTCCCCCCCCCCCCCCCCCCTACGAACTCGGGCTGCCGATCATGCACTTTATCGTCTGTCTATGCTTTTCGAAACCAGGCTCTGGGGCTGTTAGCATTCAAACAATCAGAGCCCTCGCCTTCGGCCGTGTTCTATTTTAGGTCCGCGGTACGAAAACATGAAATTAGTCCAATGCGCCATGATGCAAATATTTCAGAAACTCGTTTGGTTTAATTGGTCGTTTAGCTCATATGTCAAGTTATTATCCAAATATTACGATTTACAACAATTATACTTCAGATCAAACGAGCCCCCCTCCCCCCAATATCGTGTTTGGTCATTAGCGTTACGAAGCAGGCACGGAGTAGGAGGGTAGTTTAGACCAATTAATCTGGAACATTGTCATCCATCACATGGTGCCAGCTAGTGCACCCTTCCAGGTATTTAAGCTGGCACCCGAGTTAGCCAACCGACATTCCACCTGACTATCTGAAAGCGGCCCCTCCCAGTACACGATTGAATTGGATCGTCCGTTGTCGATATTGAGTTGGTAAGTGAAGAGGATATCTAATGTAGGCTCCCCAGTGGGCGCTTGGTAGATTCAGAGGGCGGACTGGCATGCCAACAGCGACCGAGGACCGACATCCTTCAGGGGACACTGCCAACTGCCGCTATCTCTGGTGTCACACGTTAGCTAATGTGATACCCCTGCTACTGGGGGGGATTATCGTTGTTGCAAATTGAGGATGTGTTGCACCAAGGAGATGACCACATCAGTCGGTATCTCTTTTTTGCTGACCAGCAGTTCATTTAGAAGGTTTTTCAGTCAAAGATTTCACCGAACATGGCATCAATGATCTTCGTGCTCACTCTGCTTGCGTGCTGCTCCTACAGCAGGGCCACCATCGTCGAGCTGGCCGATGCGGACAAGGAATCGTTTGTGGCCGCGCACAACACGTATCGAAAAGACGCTGGCGCCACAGCCATGCACAGAATCGTGAGTGGTTAAGCTTAGGCGCTGCGGGCCCCGCATCGAACGTTTTTGCAGAAATGGAACGACGAATTAGCGGCGTTCGCTGCCACCGTGTCCGAGCGATGCGCTTTCGAACATTCAGAGAACTCGGAACGCGAAAATCTGGCTGGTTTCGCGAATGTTGGCGAGAACCTGTACTGGGGCGGTGCTAAGCCCACACCGCAAGAAGTCGTCGACTTATGGGCATCTGAGAAGACGACTTATGGCGACAACGATGTGTGCTTGGACATTTACGAATGCGGGCACTTCACTCAGGTAGGAAACCCCTTGAATGCTAAGCCATGCTAGTCATCCTTAGTTCAGATCGTGTGGGCCGCCACATCGGACATTGGTTGCGCCATCTCGAGCTGCCCTGGCGACGAGTACTACTCCTATTGCGAGTACGGTGTGGCGGGCAACATGATGGGCGAGGAGCCCTATGTCACTGGCGACCCGGGGTCCGAATGCAGTACCAAATATCCAGGGACAACGGCCGATGCTGATGGGCTGTGCGGTAAGTGCTATGCCTCGCATCGTTGCACGCGGGAATAACGTTAATCTGCGGTTTTTCAGTGTAATCGCCGACTGAGCGTGAGATTACGTGGTAAGACGTAAAGTGAAAAGAAATATCAAAATTGAAGTATTTTGTGGCCCTGGTGACCAGGGTGGCGGTGAAATGCTCAAGTTATGCACTTATCTCGATATATGAGTGGTGATTGGGTGAATGCGTGCATCTTGTCTGAACTTGCTCATTTACTCACGTCAGTTTTTGTCAGAGTGCAGAGGAATGAAAAAGGTTTGGGCAAATTGAATCAGCAAAATGTGGTGAGTGGGTGAAGACAATCCCCTCTGTGCGTTCCATGAACAAGGCTCGGCTCCTAGTCTGATATCATCTTGCGCCCATTCGCCCCTGGAAAGACCCGGCACTAACGATAAGGCGTGCAAGCTCGCACATAAAGCACAGCTAACTAAATACATTCACACGCAGCGTCGGGCAACAAACGACCGTCAGTCGTTCCTTCTTGCTTTCTTTCAATGATTTCTTTCTTTGGGGCCATCCATAAAGGTCGACCGCAGCCTAGGGGGGGAGGGGGTTGGCAAAAAGTGGTCAGCTGCGGTCGGGGGAGGGGGAGGGGTAGCGGCCAATGGTCGACCGCAGCAAATTTTTAGACTTTTGATGACAAAAAAACACCTTTTATCTTCACCAGTGGTGCGCGTTCAAGCCTTCAAAACTTTTTTCTTCTCTTCTCCTTGGTCGTTCATTCTCGATAATGCAATTTCGGGTTCATCAGGACTCTTATTCCCAACTGGAATGGCATCTGATCCGAAAGGAAAAAGTTGGGAGGCGATGGCTTAGCTGATTTAGGCGTTGATCCGCCTTTCTGGCCCGCAACCCCGACTGGGAGGCCGAGGTTCTATTCCGACGGAGGACGGCAGTTTAGTAGCTTGTCGTTGGCTTTGGACACCTGGCTCTTGGCGAGTCCACTGCCACTGTCAAATGGTGGACGCCCACCCAAGGAGTAGAGAATTGGGAAACTGTCCTCGAACACCAGTCGGGAAGGTTCCTAAGCTAGCCTAAGCCCCTTCTCACCCAGTATGCCCTCGTGTAGAGGTGCTCCAAGTGAAGACACATGGAGCCTGCCATGAGAGCTGGTCACCTCTAGGGATAGGTCGGTTTCACCTTTGTCCAGGATCGAGATCAGGGCAAGCCCGATCGGGATCAGGATTTTTTGTTTGAGGTCGAACAGTTTGCACGCACGAAGGAGATGAGTCTATTTTCCAGACCAAAGCTCACTTTAGTCATCCAGGTTTTTTATCAGGTCGAGTTTCAGTCATTATAAATAAGCCGAAATTGATGAGTACCGTATTTCCTCGAAATTCTCCCCGCGGGAGAAATTTTTTCAAATGGGTCCCAGACGGGGGAGAATAAAGTTCAATCGGGGTCTAGACAGGGGAGAATAACCAGAGGGGGGAGGATTTCGAGGAAATACAGTACATTCGCAGTTTCGATACTCGTCCAGCGAGGTCAGCCTAGGCTAAGTAAAATTAGTGTTGCTATCATTATCGATTTGAGCCGATGTTGCTGTTGCCTCTTCATCGCTACTGCTTCATGGCAGATATGATGGATCAGAGTGTGCCTGCCATGCTTATGCATGTCATAATTATTATCAGAATCCTGATGCCTCAATGTCAGGATCAGGATTGGGATCCCGACCTATCCCTCACAGCCGCGCTTATCATATCATGACTGCTTGCCAGCTAATATGATTGACAGTCCCGTAGGGAACTGAGCCGGCGCGGCCCAACCCGCAAAACTTTTACAAAATATGGGGAAAAGTTTGTGGAGGCTTTTACAAAATAGAAATCCGCTCCATAAATCGAAAACGATTTGTCTTCGAAGGAGATAGCATCTTGTCGAGCTCAAGAAAGCATAAGACGAAACATTTCACAAAACTGCGTTCGGAAGGGGGGTACGGCTGAAAAGATCGACCATTTTTGAGGAGGATTCGCGATAAGTGGTCGGCATGCGGTCAGGGGGGAGGGGGGGTCAAAAAATCGAGATTTTGTGCGGTCGACCTTTATGGATGGCCCCTTTTTCGGCGGGCTGCGCCCCTTGGCCCCCCTAAGACTAAAAGTGAAAGCGGATGCAACACACACACACTAGCAAACATCTAACATTGCCAGCTTGAAACATAAAAGAAAAGGATTTATTTGTCGAATTGTATACATATGCCGGCGATTTTGCTGTTTGCCTAAGCCTGAGCTAACCTATGTTGGGGACCAAACAGCAAAAATGCCCATTTGTGGAAAAAAGAAAAACTTGGAAAATAGCATGTCTGGAGAAAGAGCGTAGAGAAAGATTCACCATGGGGCCCCCCGTCCGCTTTATACTCAAGCGTTCTGGGGTTAATACGCCACAGCTTCGCACGCTATTTCAGCAGGTTTTATAGTGCGCTCCAGCTTGAATCACCCAAATGGTTGTATCATAACGCTGAACACACGCCTGCCCGCACACACACACTCACACGCAGTGACGTTGTTTCAGTTAGCTGTGTTTTATGTGCGAAGTTGCTTTCCTTAGTGCCTGCTCCTGGAAAGAATGCAATACAGTGGGCACCCGTGCGAGGCGAAGAAAACTAAGTATGTAGATGCATGGTGCCAGTGATGTAAAGTTCGTACCCTCCCAGTGTAATAGCCCTACGTGGGAGAAGATACCGCGGGGAGCGTACTGAATCAGAAACCCTCCAGGCAGGTCACCTAGTCGTAGGTGCCTGGGACATCAATCCGAGGGTTTCTTCCTCTCCTCTTCTTGGGATCCTCTTCTTTCGAGCAAAATAGCACATCCGACGTTAACCAGCCTCTTCTGGAAGGCATCCCCCACGGGAAACGAACTTTAGTGATTGAAGAAAAAACTAGGTGCGTCTGAACCATTGTCTGTCAGACAATAGTTCTTCCACTGACATAGGACATTTTTTCAGGAAACTTCTGCACCAGCTAGTCGTCGAGGCGTTGATTGCAGGGCACATACAGGGCCGACACGACGTTCAGCTTGTACGATGCTTGGTCGTCACACAACTTGGCCATCTACCTGGCCAGCTTGTCGGGCAAGGCCGGGCGCCTCCACATAGCCAAAACCGCTCACTGAAAATCAAGCAACAGTTGCCAAACATTTGGACCCATTGATCGATCTCTCTGATCGACAAGTCTCGACGCCTTCGCGATGATACCCTCGATGCAAGAAGGCCGATTTTTTTCCAAGAATGTTCCTGAAATGGTGACACCTTACGATTAGTACATTGTCTCTTTCTGTCAATGGAAACTGTCAAAACCAGAGAACGACAGTATACATGCTCGACGCAGAATAGAATATGAATGTACAAAACAATAAACCAGTAAAAGGAATAAATTACGCAAAACATTACTTTTTTTTCTTGTGTCGTTTCTTTCTTGCAAATCGCCACCTTCGTTTAAATCGTTCTGATCGCTAACAACTCCGGCGTTTTCCATTTCGGCGGATAATGTCGTAACCTTGTGCGTGAATATAAATAAAATAAAAATGCCAATGGCCAAATAAAAATCCCAATATAATGAAAATAAAAATGCCAATGGACTGCGAATGGAATCGATAGAATCAGGCTTGACCTGCCAAATCGGTCGTAAACGCAGCACTGCCGCAGGGTCTTTCGTAGCTGCCTATAACATGGCACAGCTACCCCTTCGGAGCCCGTCAAAACTATGGCACCGAACCCCTTCGGAGCCCGCCTACTACATAGGCACAGCAACCCCTTCGGAGCCCGCGGATTTGATGGCTCACTATACCTGTATATTTCCGGTGTCATTGCTTCGGCGATAGCATAGCACATCGCGCCCAACAGCCAGCCAGGAATCATAACTTCCCACAAGGCTATTTCCCACAGATTATGAGCAGATTCTCAGGAAGTGAATATTTGCGTGCCGACCAGCTGGCAACAAGGAAAGGGCCAGTGATAAGATTGCACTGGAGTATGCCCATCAATGAAAGTCGACTGCAAAATCTCGATTTTTGATTTCGCTTCCGCTGATTGCATGTTGACCATTTTTCGCTCCCAACTTTCGCAAGCGCTGCTGAATTCAGTCTTGCCGACAGGGTTTTAAAACGTTCGGGCAAAGCCATGGGCCTCCGGAACCGCATTCCGATTCAGTAACGTGATACCCTGTCAAGTTATCCGCCGTCGAAAGACAGGTGTCGGGTGTCGGGTGGGGATAGAGGGCTAGAAAATTTGCTCTTTCAGCAAAAAGAACAAAAATGAAGTAGCAAAAAATGAGAAACAACAATATGATTCTAGGGCAACCAATCGGAAGTATAGGGCACGGGCTTTTGTCGAATTTCGGCTTCACGGGCTCTAGCAGACATTTGGCGGTGCGAAATAGATGCATTTCGCGCCGCCAAATGTCTGCCAAAAGTCGGCGTGTGCGCGCCTAGTGTGACGTCATGCGAGGCCCATGACGAAATGGAATGGAATAAAATATAAAACCGAATAATTTCTCGTAAGATTCATAGGATTCATCCGTTCAATGGACAACAAGCATAAAATTTAAGCAAATGAGTTAACCTTAGTCCGGTTGCATTTTTAGCATACTAGGCGCGCACTAAACAGGTCAGTCGCCATCCATTTCGCACAGCCAAATGTCTGCTAGAGCCCGCGAAACGGAAATTCGAGCCTCTGGGGCGGCAGGTGCTGTCGACACAGATACCTCCTAGACCTGAGATGGGTGTCCTAGCGAGCTATGAGAATCTGTTATGACGGAGATCTGGGTAGCGTGATTTTGAACTTAAGGTTGCGTGATGCAGAAACATTGCAAAGAATGATAGAAAAAATTTGCCAAACTTTGCCATGGTGACCACGTGGTCAGTCTTGACAAGAAGTGCAAGTGGGATAGCCTTAGGGGCCATCCATAGGGGTTGATGGCAGCCTGGAAGGGAAGGTAGTCAGGTCATACTCAAGCCAAGCACCATGCAGCGCACTCGGGGGCTAGGGGACTCAGTTGACAATCATTTTGTACCGGGGCGGGAGTCGAACCCTGCCATGACTGCGGTCGACTGAGTGCTAGATATTTACTAAATCGCCAAACTTTGGCAAGTATTTTCCTTGGGTGTTCGCAAAACCTGATCTCAAATTTGTAATACGACTGGCTCCGTATTACTGGAGGGAGTGACCGGTGGAGCTTTTGCACCAGGCCGAAAACCCAGGGCAGCCTAGCAAGTCTTCCGACCTAGTACATGGCTGATACGTCACCCCGACGGGGGACGCTCCCAGCTGCCGGCTTCGTGCAGAGAATCGATTGCCAGTCGAGCCACTACAAATTTAAGACCACTCACCCGGTTCCCTCGCTTGAGTAACGTGTAGTGGACAAGCCTGATCAGGAGGGTTGAACACCAATTGCTGGGTAGAACAGATGGAAGAGCAGTGAGAGTGCCAGCAGGACTCCTCAATCTTCAGTGCATGCTAGGTCAGGGGAGAGCTGAGCTAACGCCTGCTAAACAATCGAAATTTCAACGCGCATGCAACCTGGAAGAAAAAAACCAGGAAGTTCGGTAATGAAACCCGCAAAAGTTAATGCAGCGGGGTTTCACTTGAGCAAAACTGTATGTTTTTAATGAGATGGCCTTGCTAGCATATGATCCATATGACTATTATATCATGTGCGGTGGCTTAGTAATCCACCGTCAAATACTTTCCCCGCCTCGAACTCATTTCCTTGGCATTGCGGCGTGCTATTTTTGGTCCCAACGAGTGGTTGTTTCATGCGCTATGCGGAGCCTCACTACAAAAGTTGGAAACGTTATCAGTTAGCAGATAATCTCACCATACGCAAATTTTGTTTGTATACTACAAATTAATGGAAGGTTTAATTTCTTCAAATCAACCCAATGCTTTTTTGTGTTTGTTTAAATTTGGCTAAAACGATAAAGATCGCCTGAAAACGTGGACAAAAACAATCAGTCAGTAAAACGAAATATATGCTGAAAGTTTATGTGCGAACAGTTTCAGCCATAATCTAAGCCCATTTGCCTTTTTTGGGGTATGGATATGGGTCGAGTACCCGTTCTGCTGGTGACTGAGTTCGGGCCAGGCTCAACCCCCAAATGACACAGGTCAGTTTCCGGAGGCGGAGGTGCTCCTAGTGGAGACGTCAGAGGGAATATGCCGCGAGAGCTGGTCATCTCGCGGACTCGCTTAACATGACTGCTAAACTAAGGCAGCGCCCACCCGAAAAATGGTATGATTCAAGATCATTGTTTGAAGATAATTTCCGAGTAAGCTATAAATTATTGATATAAAAGTTCAAAAAATGCGCGCCATTCTGTTAAAGCTGGCAAAACGCCTGATAGGCAGCTCGATTTGCCGATCGGGTTCTCCCGAAATACGCTTTCAATAATGTGGGCATCCAGTTGGCGCTGCTCGCTCTTTCTCATCTTTAGCCTGCACAACGATCGCGGCCTGCCGATATCTGCATTTTAGTCTTCTGCGCGTGTCTACTCTGAAAACGGGTTTTGCACATGTCAGCACTCAATCATTAGCCTCATATGCCTTACCTGTGCTCTTGTAGGCCCGCGGTATGAAAACATGGAGTATTCGTCCAGTGCGCCATGACGTAGATGGGCTATTATTTGAGGGACCAGTTTCGTTTAATTGGTCGTTTAGCTCATTTCGTTATCTGTCGAGTCCTTTGCCAAATATTGCGATGAACAGCCATCATTTCAGATCAAACCTGCTCCGCCGCACTACGTTTCATGCCTTCGTCATTAAAGTCACGAAACAATTGCACGAGCTAGGAGGCCTGTTTAGGACAATTTAGCAAATCGCTGTCATCCATCACATGCTATCAGCTAATATATTCGTATGGGTATATAAGCTGGCACTCGAGCATGGGACTCACAATCCGGATCGCCGACACAGATTTGGCTTAGAGCGTCGATGGTCGATACTTAATTGGTAAGTGGCAGCCAGAATGCAGGGTAGCTGACATGCTCCCTAGTCCCCACCATGTGCTGGGCAGAGGCGATCATAGCCTTCACTCAGACTGCAATTGTCATCAAGCCCTTCCCCCACTGGACGCTCTCTGATGCTACACTCTGACTCGAGGCGGGAACCTTCGCTGCAAAGGATCACAGCGGGGGCTTCAATAGGAGCATAGCAAACCTTGGATAGCATCCTCTGCTGACAAAGTATATTCACTAGACTCCTCAGTGAAACGGTCCATCATGGCAGCAATGATCTTCGCACTCACTCTGCTGGTCTGCTTCTCCCGCAGCATAGCCGGCATCATCGAGTTGTCCGATGCGGACAAGCAAGTGTTTGTGGACTTGCATAACAAGTACCGAAAAGAAGCTGGCGCCACAGCAATGAACAAACTCGTGAGTGTCCGAGTGTAGTGCAGGTAACGAAAAAGCCTGCATTGAACTTCATTTTAGAAATGGAATGAGGGACTAGCGGGATTCGCGACCAAGGTGGCGGAAAGATGCGTTTTTGAACATTCAGACAACTCGGAACGCAAAAACTTGGCTGGTTTCGCGAGTGTTGGCGAGAACGCATTTTCACAACCCGACGCTACGACTACACCTACACCGCAACAAGTCGTGGAATTATGGGCATCTGAGAAGACGACTTATGGCGACAACGATGTGTGTCTGGACATTTACGAATGCGGGCACTTCACGCAGGTAGGGAGCTCATTTCAGAGTCATATGTTCCGCTAACTGTGCCTCATTCAGATCGTGTGGGCCCCCACGACGGACATTGGTTGCGCAACCATTAACTGCCCAGGAGACCACTTCCTCGCCTTCTGCGAGTACGGTGTGGCGGGCAACATGATCGGCGAGGAGCCCTATGTCACTGGCGACCCCGGCTCCGAATGCAGTACCAAATACCCGGGCAAAACGGCCGATGCTGATGGGCTGTGCGGTAAGTGATATGCCTCAGATTGTTGCACGTGGGAATAAACTGAAGTTTTTCAGTGTAATCGCCGACTGACGGAAAGATCGAGTGGTTAGTAATCCAGTGGAGAAGAAGTTTCCAGCAATATCTAAACTAAAGTATTGTGGCACTTGTAACCAAGTTTGTTGTAAAATGCTCAGCTTTCGCACTTGTCGCACCCACTCATTAGCACTTTGTGCGCTAGTAGTTAAATGCACTTTGTGTAGGCCCTGATTATTTACCCACGGTATATATCTTAGACTGCAAAGAAATAAATAAGGTTTGGGGCGAACGATTTTGAAAATATCTTACGTTAGTGGGGGGCTAAACTCTCTGTGATAACTGAAACAGCAGAGCTGAAACCTCAGACGCACGATGGTCAGCACTTTTACTGCAGCTCGTAGTCTGTCATCACGTCGGTAATCACAAAATAAAGGGCAGGAGGCGCCCAAGGGAAGAACATGGACGTGAATGAGTACCCTGGCATAGAATTCGTGTCATACGCGCTCAGATAGTAAGTGAACAGCGTATTTCGATATCAAACTCAACATTGCGGTACATGGCGCTCAACAGCCACATCTAACTCAGGAATCACACTTTGTGCGGCAATCAACAGGCACGGTACGTAGTTGCCTGTTTAGCCACACAGATGCGCAATGTTAAGCGGACAACTTTGCTCGCCCATAACTCAACAACAAATCAATGAAAATGCACAATATTTTGGGAATAAGCTATGTTTGCCATGGCCAATAATCGTGCAAAATTTTGTCGGAAATGACCCAGCCGTTCTCGAGATCCAAAATGCACGTTTTGCTGTTCCAGGGGGGGGGGGGGGGGCGACGGAAGACGAAGTACTGGGATCACGTCTGCAGCAATAACCACTGAAGCTACGGACAAAAGAGCTAGTTTTTCTGAAAGCTCTCATGGCGAGAGTTATTCTTTTCAGGGTAAGATTTTGAGATTCGCGCTTTTTGTGCTCGAAAAACTGGATTTTAACGCATACCACCAGCAGGCGGTGTATTTTTATTAGCCGTGCGGCGCGTTAGTGCTGTTTCCGTTAGCCGTAGCTGGCCGAGATCAGTGTTGCCAACTTCGCCGGAAACCGGCGATTTGTCGCCGGTTTTTGACCCTGTCGCCGGTTTTTCACCGGTCGGGTACCTTCGCCGGTTCCGTTCGCCGGTCAGCCTCAATATCGCCGGTTTTGTCGCCGGTTCTGGAAGCTTCTCTCTCCAGCACTACAGTGTGCAAACTTTGGCATTGACCGCCAGCTTTGATGTTGACGCATTCTCTTTTTCTGTGCCAAGTACGGACATATCATTTAAACCCAGTCCACAAGCTTGCTGAGTATCTCCTTTTTCCTCTTCTCACCCTTTTTTTGCGTCAAAATTTGGAAACGCTTATCTAGTAATTTTTTATTTCGTTTCGAACTTTCTGGGGAGTACGTCGTTAGATGCCCTGCAGCCCCATCACTTTAGGTTATTATACCTACTGGCTAAGTCATGCCTGAGCATTTCGTCCATTCTCTTGGATAATTTGCAAAAATACGGCTCATACAAGGTTGGAAAACTTTTCAAGGGAATTTCCTATTTTCCCCTTAAAACTCAGGGAAAATGGTAGGTTCAGAGCCAAATTTAGAAGAAACTGAGAGGCTGCATTTTAAGGCTTAAAGTTTGGCGTTTTTACAATATGAAGTGGTTTAAAGGATTGGTATCGCTTCATCATTTCATCCAAATTCAAATTATTCTCCAACGGCTTCATCTGTAAATGTCATGATTAGGAGATGTAACCAGTTAAAAATTCTTCTACCAAGTCTAGGTCAGGGTAAAAATATTAGGGGAAAGATCGGATCAGCATCCGAAACTGGGGGGGTGTAGCCCCCGTGACCCCCCCTCTACGCTAGACAAATTGTCAATTTTGTAATGTTAAAATTTTGAAAAACGGGTCTGACCCCCCTCTAGACAAGCCAAAAATTAGTGACCCCCCCCCCTATGGGAAAGCTAAGAAAATCCCGACCCCCCCTCCCCCATCCTCGATGAGCCAAAAGTTGGTGAGCCCCACCGCAATCCTGACCCAGCCGCGCCTCTGGACCAAGGGTGCAAGTATACAGGGTCAAGCTACAAAGTACAAGTCACAGTCTCGAAGTAAAGAAAAATCAGCGAACAGAGGCTGCTCGGTAACTTTATAGGAGTCAGCTCGCTGATAATCAAAAATTTTTAAATTTGCCGCGCCCACTGATGCCCAGGTGCAAGAACCTTATGACAGTCGGGAGGTAAACTTGACTAGCGCAGTGAGAGGTTTGCGCGAAACGCCTCTCATTGAGTCTAGCTTGCGCGTAATAACCGATATTCAAGGAGCTGTAGCAACATTATCAAAGAGGACTGAACTCCAGCGCCGGCCAGACTGCCAGATTTGAAACTTGTGCCCCTGCTAGAAAACGGGGACGCTACAACCAACATGAGACCTCTGTCGATTGAATATTGCTGCCCCCAAACCGTGTGTTCAAGGAATGGAATGCATTGCGATCACAGGGCTCAGGCTGGGCAGGGTTGGTTCCGGTTTAAAAACCTTAAAAACAGTTTGAAAACTGTGCGAAAAACCTGCGAAAATCAGGGAAAATGAGAATCTTCGAGCCAAAAATCAGCAAAAACTAAAAAAATTGCATTCCAGGGTTCAAGTCGTGAAAATTCCAAGGATAATTTTGATTTTTGTCCAGAAAAAATGTAGAAATCAGGGGAAAAATAATCTTCCAGGGAAAATTTGAAGATTGCATTTCGAGGTTTCAAACTTGGAAATTAAGAAAATTTAAATCTTTGCCTGGGGTTTTGGAAAAATCATCTTACCGCGCTGTGTGTGAGCCTTATTAATGAAAAAAGTTTATAACGCATTGGTAAAAAAATTTTTTTTGATTCCTGGCCCCCCCCCCCCCTTTTAAGGCCCCAAAAAATTTTAGACCCCCCCCCCTCTAGCCGAGCGCTAGGTTTCGGATGCTGGATCGGATTATTGTCTCAAAAACCTGGGAAAATCAGGGAAAATCATTCCCCAATAGTTTGAACCCTGAAGAAGACGAATCTGCCATCAAAAAACTCCTAGGTCGCTTTTAGGAAAATATATACGATCATAAGAGAGGTCAGAAGAGTTGGTCGTCGACGGAGACAGTTTTAAAATTTGGGAAAGAATTCATGATTACAGTGCTTGTTGAAACAGTCCTATAGGAAGTGGCAGCAGAAGGCGATTTTTGTTTTTCGGTAATGCGAAATGCACGAGTTGCTGATGTGAAGTAAAAGTATACAAAGTAGCACTGTGTTTTGATGCATTTTATGATCGCCGGTTTTCTGTCGCCGGTCACTTATTTTGTCGCCGGTTTTTATCTCAGCTTTCGCCGGTCGTGTTGTTTCAGGTTGGCAACACTGGCCGAGATGAGTGTTCTGCTGTTCTGTTCAGTTTAGTTTAGTTGAATTTTTTGCTTTAGTTTGGTGGATTAGTTAGCTTGTTTTTTAATGTTTTGATTTCTAAGCCCTAAATTCTTGAAAAATCCACCTGAGATCTTTTGTACATTTTCTGTAGCAAAGAGTATTTGTTTCGGAAATTGAGACCGTTTGCCGCTACAAAATATTATTGGCAGTAATATTTTCTGGTGGTAACATTAATTAATTGGTAATATTAATTCGTAACAGTAATATCAACATCGCTGACTTCGTCTGCGGGAGAGGGGTCGGAGGGTCGGCGACATGGCGGCCCATTTCGCTTTCTTGTAAAAATTGAATTTTTTTAATTTAAATTTTTCCCGCGAAAATTCAAGTTTGGGCCTTCCAAGGCAAAACAGTAGGTCTTTCTTACTATGAAAAATGAAATTTTTTTTTTGAGGGGTGGTGGGGGTCAAAAATAGCAAAGGTACCTGCACAGCCTCGCCGGGAGACACAGGAGGGTCTTCGCCATGTAAAAAATTTTTTTCTGCCAAAGATAGTTGGGGGGGGGGGGGGGTAAAAACCATAAAAATTATTTGCAACCCCTTGCCGGGCGGGACAGGGGGGTCTAAAAAATGAGAAGGGTCCCCCTTTACAAAATTTTCCCAAAATTTTTTAGGGGGGTCGACACGTCCTTGGATACCAAGTCAGCGATGTTGAGTAACTAATATTAATTACGGGACCGCCACAAACGGCAGTGGACTGCTTACAATTGAAAACCCCCTGTCTAAAACAGCCACATTAGTTGCCTGTTTAGCCCAGCCACTCTGGAATTTATGTGCAGTACAGAGCCTAACAGTGACAGAGCATAACGTGGAAATCTTCCTTGCACGGAATTTGCGTCAGCTCAGGAGGTACTTGACGACAAATTTTTTCTGTCTATTCTCAATTACTAGCCCAAATGTAGGTGCGGAAAAGTACTATTATTTCTTAAAAAATCTGTTATAGACAACGAAAAGGTTAGCCCGCCCTACTCTAACCAAATACAAGGCGAGACGAGGTTGGCTGGGCTCCCTCAGCGGCATTCGTAGATCAGGTGGGATCAAACAGAATTGCCTCGTCTCGCCTTGCATTTGGTTAGAGTGGCTTGGCTAACCTCTCCGTTGGCTGATTTTTTTTCAGTCAGTAATAAAAAGTGTAAAAGGGCGCCTCACCTCAGCCACTTCACTCAGGCCATGGAGGCCGATGGTCGTCAGTTCTATTGCAGAAGGTTGTACGCCTAAGCTATTAGCATGCTGGCTCCACAGAAGCTGAACTTCCTGTTCTGGTGTCACTGAGTAGGTGCTACACATTCAATACTCGTGCTGTCACGGCAGATGCAACCTTACTGCAGCAAGTCCTCACAGTTTCCCAAGTAAGTTCGAGGTGACAGGAGGGAATCGTATTCCAAAACTCCAAACTTCGGTACTTACTCCAAAATACGAAAAGTGTATTGATGTGGGTACTAGCCTTTGGTGAAAAACAGAAAGAATAAAGTCCCAGAGGGAGTCGACCCCACGACTCCACGATGCACCGAGTACCTCAGAGAGGCATGCGTTGTGGGTGAGTGTAGGAGCACGATTGTGAGCCTCGCCCTGAAGGCAACATAAACGTAGATATATCACGTCCACATAAGTATAACCCACTCAAGCATGTGCCGTCGAGGGAGCGCAGCCAACCTCGTTTGCCGTGTATTTGCTGAGAGTAGGGTGGCTTGGCTAACCTTTTCGTTGCCTAATAACAGATTTTTTTTAGAATCATAACAGCTCTTATCTGGACTGCGTACACGTGAGTGTTGTGTTTAGTCCAGGCAGTGTGTCCCTGTCATACTGACTTTTACTAGTCTGAATTAGGCGATGCGCGATAATGGACGAAAGCGAGTTTGGCGAGCTCTGTTGGAGAAAAAAAGCCATTATTCGTAGTTGATTCTGCACTGCTCTGTGCAGATGCATGTAACAGACAATGTTCGCACTTTACAGCAAGAGTTTGACCAGAGCCAGGCTGCCGCGATATTCAAATTTTGTGTGCAGAAAAATGACAGTGGCTCTGAAGAATTTACTGAAATTGAGGGACATCTGAGGACATACGCGCAAGCACTAAAAAATCACACCTGTATCTGGTCTATGTATGCGACTCCACAGTCCAATTCTTTCCATGCTAGAGAACCAATTGAGCCTGACGGTATTCAATCTCGAATACCACACCCCACAAACCCAGTCGGAGACTGGCGAAATATCAAATTCAAATTATTCGAGGTCTCATTTTCTCAAAATCAACCCAATGCACTATCGTTTTCGTTTTACTCTGGCCAAAACTAACAAGAAGGTCTAAAAATTGGTCCCGTGACGATTTCCCAATTGGTCAATTCCCCCACTGAGACGATTCCCCACTGTGTCGATTCCCCCACCGTGCCTGGTGGGGGAATCGACTCACTGAGACATGTGACGTTTCCCCTATTGTGCCGGTTCCCCCACCGTGTCGTTTCCCCCACCATAATTTTTCGCCTGATGTGCTGACCTGACTTGGGTTGCAACAGGCAGTACGAGTGTGATAGGCTTGTAGAATGTGGGCGGCGTGAAGTAAAATTTCGGTGCTGCAGCTCATGTGCAAGGTATTCAGGCTACGAACTTTTTGAACTCGTTCGAGTATTTCAGGAAGGATATTTGACACGTTGCCAATACGAGTGAATGTAAGACCAGGCCAGTTTTCTCTGCTTATCAAGGCAGCGGTTCAAATTGCAAATGTATGTGAAAACCAGATCTGAGGGGTAAATCAGTTCTCGATCCGATCCGACTGCTGGATCGGCAGCATTAGCAACTGGAATTTTCGCTCTGTATATGCTGAAGAATGATAAGGTTTGGCATACCATGATGAGAAAATCCCGTTTTTTCTCTCAAATCAGCATTCAGTCCCACTTTATGCTCTGCTTATCTCTCACCTGTGTCCTTCGGAGTAGAGAGAGTGACAGCGAGAAAACAGAGCAGGTTGGCGAGGACGCAGTGCCAAGTGCGACATCCCCATTAACTTAAAATTTTTTGAAGCGGATCCGATGGATCGGATCGGTCGATGCTTCCCTTGGACCAGGCGAGAGTGACCCAAGGAGCAAACGTTTTAAGGCCGCTATAACAGCATGGCATTTGCATGGCAATTGAATAATAAAACAAGATAGCGAACTATTTGAGGCATATTTCAATCTTCTAGGAGTTATGATGACAATTTGCGCATGAATGCTATATTCTTAGACGAAGGCTCAAAATTTTGAATGGCCGCAGTTTCTCAAAACTGATAGTGGGGGAATCGTCTCAGTGGGGGAATCGACGCATGTATCAGTGAGTCGATTCCCCCACCAGGCACGGTGGGGGAATCGACCAAGTGGGGGAATCGTCTCACAATCTAAAAACCTGGACAACTGCAGTTACGGTCGCAAGTATGAAATATATGCCGGATGCAAGATTTATGCGCGAACAGCCTCAGCCACAATCTTGAACCCTTTGGCGTTTTGATTTTCGTCGGCATAAAATTTCAACACGACGTTGTTATCGTCGGAGTACAGCTGCTTCGACATGGTATTGTTCAGAGCCAACGAATTGCCACAAAACCTAAATGGCCGAAGATTAGGGATGTAGAATACAATGAACATCAGGCAAAATGGAGGGGATCTAGCGCTGGGATTCTTCCAGTTCGACCCAGCTCCATATCTTCATATTCTCCTATTCCCTAAGAACCCCAAACCTGAGTGAGATGATATGCACAGTCACGCACAGGGGGACATGCTCCAAATGCAGGACAGGGTAGGACTTGATTGAGTGCGAGACGCCTGTCACCCAGCCATTTCACCTCATTTGATCGGCATGTTCGATGGCCGCGGCGCAGATGCTTGGTCGGATTTCCAGGTAGTCGTAGCAGCCAGTGTCGTCTGGTATTTCCAGCTGAAAGTCCAGCACATTCAGTTTGATCTGCGTGCTCCTCGGGCCTTGAATCCACAACATGCACACACGATTTTCAGTGTAGTTATTCGGGTAGTTGCGCGAAGTGATCGTGGCCGTGTCTCCCACATTCTTCAACTCGATCTTCCTACCACAAGGCGAATGGTCGTGGCCTTTGCTTGTATTCACGTTCTCGCAGAAGGGCCCGCTCGTGTGTTTGGGACAAGCGCAATTGGAGCATTGGTTCGGGTACTTGTGGTAGCCGCCGTTGTGGCACCAGCCATTGCACGAGTAGCGACTTCCTATAACGCGCCCATGGGAGCACCGTTCACTAGTCATCAGGCCCCTTACCTGTGTCTTCGCACGCGTAGAAGCACGGTTCGTAGGGCACGTTAGGGTCGGTCGTGTAGCACCACGGGCCGCCTTCCCATCCGTCCGGATTGCGGCAGTGGTTGTGATCGCCGACCGAAGTGAATCTGGACAAGAAGTGCAACCATGCCAGCAGGCGTGGGAGAGAGTGCGGCCGACCGAAGTCAGCGGGACACAAACTCCGACTAAAGGTAGGCAAGTCTCGCGACAATACCTGACCTAGAAACATGAACCCGAGGGGCTGACGTCCCAGCCAGGGGAGAGTACCGATTACTCTCTACCACTGGCCATGGCTTGCCGGCAGAGGGTTACAGAAGGAACGTTGTGCATGGTAGGATTGGCTAGCGACCGACTTGCCCGCAACCATGGCGCCTTGTAGGCCTTGTGAGTGGTGAATAGCAATCGATATCCCCTTCAGATGCATAACCTGCCTGCTCAATCAGAGTTTCTGTCCCGCTGAACTCAGTTGGCCACTTTCTCTCCTCTCCTTACACTCACGAAGACAGCCTTGCGGCCGGACCGGTCTCCTTACATGTGCTTGTGCGGCACCTGGCTGGACCAATTCTGACAGACTCGATCGCTGCTGGTTGTGGACAGTTGACCGGCGAATGGCATTTCTTTGAGTTGGGTCCTGTTGTAGCATGGTTCTGAAAATCGACACTGATATTAGTGGGTTATGAGATTGTCGTGTGCTCACCTTGGCAATACATTCTGTTTATGTGGGCGATATCAGCGAGCGAGGGTTGCTCCCTTTGGCCCATGACGACTTCCATCAGCGGGTCCAGCGGGCAGATGGTCATCAGCCCGTTTCTCGAGGCAGTCTAAACGAGGCGACTGGTCAACTCGAGAGTGGAAAAGTGTCGACTTACGTAAGGCGCGTGCTGCATAATCGAGTCGTAAGCATATGGCACATCCCAGGTTTTGAAATATTTCATCCCGTCGGACTCAAATTCGGATTTCCATTGGTCAGCTACATTTTGCACAAAAATTTTGACTGCCCGATCCCTGTCCACTCGATTGTGGCTGTGTGCAAGTCCGAGGGCGTGACCGATGGCGTGGGCGATGTTGGCGACCTGAGCAGGAAGATCTTGGGGTGCATTTCGCGGACGATAGCATCGATGATTACCGAGTTTCCGCAGTTGGACACGTCGATGGTTGTTGCGAACGGTGCAGCATGGTTTTGTCCAAAGCGGTCGCTTGTGCATGGCCTAAAAATAGCGCTGGGTACGCTAGTATGATAGGTGTGTTTGGCCTGTGGAGAAGGTGGTGTATGCACAGCGTATCAGTTGCCTCCTGCAGGTGATGCAGAAACCCATCGGCTTGATGTCTGCCTGTCTGGAAGGCTTTTGAGACTGTCCGTTTTCGCGATGTCTTCTCCAATGTGAGACTAAGCTGCCTACTTCGATAACCAGGGCAGCTGTACGTGTTTTCAGCGGTCACACAAATGCTCCTTAGGCATATCGGAACGCTTACCCTCCTTTTGACGTAAACTCGATGTACGACTTGTTCGTCGTACTTTCTGACATTTTTGCAAAATATAAACACGTGGAAGGATAGCCCCACATTCCAACAGCGGCCTTGATATTTTCATGCTCGGCGTCAGGAACGCTCGGGTCTATTTTAGCATAAATCACACTCGGTGTGTCCCAAAAGATGGAGGGCGGGGTGGAGGAATCGCTGCGTTTACGTCTGCTCCCAAAGCTGCCCACTCTTCGTCGTTTCGATGCCGCTTTGATGCGATGCTCGGAACAAGGCTCGAAGTCTTGTTGTTTCATCCCGTCAGCTTTCGGTCCTCGGCTTATTTGGGTAACATGTGATCTGGGGAAGACTTTTCCAGTTTTCAGACATGATTTACCATGCGTGGATGTGATCTGAAAAAGGTGAGCGGAGATTTGAGTTGAAATCTTCAACTGCAGTGCGCCCACTCGTCACCGCTGCGTATCACCTTGGTGCTTGGAACAGGTCTCTAACCTGCCAGAACATTTTCGGGGTTTATAGGTTGTGCATGCCTGCGTTCAGTACACACAAATTATGAGAGTCCTGCTGCACTGTGTGATGAAGGTCAGGCATGTTTGCTGCTCCCGTGTAACCCTCATGCCTGGTAGGCCATGGCGAGTGGGAGAGAGTAATCGATACTCTCCCCTGGCTGGGAGACGTCAACCCCTCGGGTTGATGTTTCAGCCGTAGGTATAGTCGCAAGACTATCCTGCTTCAGTCGGAGTTATTGACCCGCCGACTACGGTCGGCCGCCTCCCTCCTACGCCCGCCAAGCTTGGTTACACTCGCAGTGTGGACAGTGTGGACAGTGGACAAAACCAGACACAAGCTGTGCGCAGGCTTCATGCACATGTTTTACCATCACGAAACGCGGGTATGCGCAACCGAGACATCATTGTGCAATGATGATCAGTCCCCCATTTGAAGGTTGGTGATATCCATGATCCGGCCTGACCATGATGTGAAGATATCATCGACCTGTGGCATGCTCCATGATTCTCCCTCCTTCCCTCACCCACTGTATCCTCAGTGGGAAGTCTGAAATCCTTTTTCCACATGGCTGAAACAGGTTTTACAGGGTAGTGCATAATAGATAGATGTGCTCCATGGGAGTTCTGCCCCCTAAAAGAAATAATCGCTTATCTAGTGCTCTTAGACATTTTTAAGCTCATAGAGAGCGCACTGCTCCGACAGCAGCGCCACTTCACTTTTTGTCTGTGCAGACAGAGAGACCGCATGAATTCCGCGTGCAGTGTCAACATGGATTGTACGAGCTTGCGGTTTGTAGGAGCCTCCAGAAAAAATGAGGACAGTGAGTCGTCAGTTTGTGCGGAAGTTCCAGGCAACTGCCTGACGACGTGGTCAGTTCCAGATGCCTCGTCGCCTCCAGTCCATATCTGATACTCACACTGATATTTGCTGGCAGCCTGACGCTCTCAACCACGTCCGATCCAAGAATACCTGCTACTACTTTGGTTGTTCCATTCCAAACCAAAACGTGCGGGCTCGCGAGTCGTACAGCTTTGCCACGTTTGATTCCAGCATATTTTTGAGTGCCCTAGAAACACTTTTGTCCCGCACGATTATCCAATCAAATTCATACACTTACGAGGGGGTCGACCTTTCCAACAAAATGTCGAGGGTTGTTTTGCAATTTCCGACGTTCCTCTAAGATTGTTGCCTGGACATCTTCCGTTCGTTGACCAGCCCCTCCAATCGCTTCAGTGTGAAACCAACTCTGAAACGGCTTTTATTATTCCTGCAGCTCGGATTAAGTATTTAAAACTGCTGTACCGCCGAAAACAATGCAGCAGTCAAAATTAGTGCCGATAAATCCATTTTTGACACAAGTGCTTCTTTCGTTCGACCGTGTCGCCCCGCTATAAGTTGTGGCAATGTTCGTTTCTGACGTCGATGGTTGGAACTTCTGAACCGCCAGCTGCCTAGGCGAGTGATAAATGCTGTAGGGCCTTCGAAGTGACGCTTCTGATAGGCGAGCGGCTGCTGGGCTGCTTCGAAGCTGCAGTAAAGGCTTCAGGAATATTTGCACACCCAGATTCCCGAAAAGCATAAATCCAACTGGAATCCAGTATGGATACATTTGAAAACCCAACTGAATACAGTTGGATCAGTTCGCGATCCAGTTGGAATCCTGGTGGATGTAAGTGGACTCCAGCTGGAATGAATTGGAATCCACTGGATTCCAAAAGGAAGTAGTGTGTACCATCTGCACAATCCCGCTAGATCCACTACATATCCTCATAGATCTTCTACTACCGCCACTTCGTGTCCCTCCACTGATCTTTTATTACAAGGGCAACAATTTTTACGATCATTTATCGATTGATCATACCAAAAGCCAGCAGACTGGCAAGGAATCATATCGTTCACTATGAAAAAGCTGAGAACGGTCGTTGATGCTTAGCTTTTCTTGCCGCATATGACTTCGTTCGCCACTGATCTTCGACTGCAGCGTCGTAATTGGCTGGTTTGATACTCGCTGAATTACTCACTATTCGCCGAAATAGACTTTCACGCCATGGAGATGGCCTGAAAAACGTTTACTCTTATTCACACATTTGCGACGGTGCTGGGAAGTTTGTTCACAAACTGAGGACTTAAAATCACTCAAAGCAAGAATTCGCCCTGATCTTATCACATATCTCTTAATACTATATCCCCAACATATTTTTCTCGATTTTGGTGCACCAATTTTTTGAGAAGATACACTAATGCACTGTGTATATCCCATGCCCCCGATGTACACAATCACTCACGTAGCATTCAATTTTCGGCGTTCAGTGCCCCAATCGTTCATGTCGTCGAGCGAGGCTGTAATGAACTTCTTCAATGATAGCCGTTTTGTAGACGAAAGTTCCGCTTGAAGTTTTTCAGCAACTCCAGATTCCGTATAGCTCTTGATTTCAGCCGACAACGTACTGTACAGTTTTCCTTGTTGCCTGGCCAAACTGTAATCTCCCGATACCGTTTCAATATCTCTAAAAGACAACAGCTTTGGTCCCGCCTGGTGTGACTCACAGACTTACCATTTATTAATTTCACGCCATCTGGATCTCGTTGTTCCAAGGGTTTTCGATTCTTCACAGATGCAGAAGTGGGGAACATGTGAAAATACATATCCTCGCCATAAAAACCCTTGATTAACTAAAAATAAAGTCATTTTCAAACTAAGCATTAGAAGGAATGAGTGAGAACTTACAGCTCTAGCGAATGAGCCTTCCCGCGTGCTTCGATTGTTCTGGAAAATCTGATTTATATCATCAGTGATATCGACGCCCATATAAAATATTTTTTTGGTGGCAACGTTGAATAACTCATTCGCTTCACAAGCAACAATATAATTATTGTCAACCTGCAATAAGAATAAAGGTTTAATCTACAACTAGGTTTTAGCAAGCTGACAAAACAGCACTTGCTTAGTTTACCATCCAAGCAGCTCTAGAAAAAAATCATTGCCCACCTCAAACCAGGGGCTAGGTAATTCAGATACTCTGACTGATTACGAGTTACATGCTATCCTATCATTGTATTTTGACTATCATAAATTTAGGGACATGTCCAAACTGATTATGAAACCAGCCCCAGATCTCCAAAGGGGCATTATTGCAACTGAGTCGTCGGTTTAGATTGCAGCAGGCCGCCTACATGTATTTGTCGAATCAAATTCGATCAAAGGCGTCAAGTTCAGGAATTATAGCTGATTTATTTCCAACCTTGTGTCAAAGATGGCTGTTGCGCACGGATGACAGTCGGTAGGACATGTTTTTCTGAGAAACTTAAGAAAGTCAGTGAATCCTAGAATTATGTGGAGAACTCAGGAAAATCGAGGAAAACAGGATTGTTCTAGCCAAAATTAAAGTAAACTGTTTGAAACTAAATTCTGAGGTTTGAGATTTTGAATCGCCCACCTTTCTGTGTGCTTGTTGTTCATTCTGTGAATCAGCTGAAATCGATTTACTATTCCTGGGACGGGGTAAAAATATTTTGAGGGAATTAAGATTTTTGTCCAGAAACCCAAGAAGTCAGGGAAGGCCTTTATTTTGATTCTTGCATGCTCCCATTCTAACATTGTCTCTGATAAACTCTAAATTCAGATATCGATTAATGGATGAAATGAAATTGCCTCCCGATCATGAAGGTTGGTGTCTTCTGCGCCGACATTTTCCTGCAATTTCTAATAACAATTATATTTTTTCCAAACGGGCGGCTGCTGGGTCATTTTATCTTCATTCCATTTTCCATTCGGCAAAAACGGCGAGCATAATTCGGTACGAAAGCCCGCAAAACGATTGCGACATCAATCAATTCTATGGCGAAATTCAGGTGTGTTTTAAAATTTGTGGCGAATTGTATTTGTTAGTGAAAAAATTTAATCGATCAATGACCACAAATATGTTGGAAGTTCCACCTCCAGAAAATGAGTTATTATTACGATTGTATAGCAAAAGGGTATATGGTTCTTTTTTTGGATTGTCGAGCCAACTGCTAATTTTGATGTTGTCAATCTTCGATATGTGAATAACTGCGCGATTTTAGTGGTATCATCTAATGGTCTGGTCACTGTAGCTGATTTATTGCCCTTTGAACACGACTGATTGTTTGTAACTGTTTCGAACTATTCATTTTATGAATTAAAAACAAACACTCTGAACGGCAAAACAGACTTAGCAGCTGTCTGAAATCCAGGTGGAGTCCACCTGGAATCCTGTTGTAATGCACCAGGTGTTATTCTATTATACTTTGGTGAATCCACTTGGATTCCAAAAGGACCCCTAGTGTAAGCTGCTGGAATCCAGCCGGAACAACATGGATCCGCTGGATAACTGGATCCAACTGGATTCCTGGCGGATTTTACACATACGGCCGGAATCCAGCTGGATCCATCTGGACTGTGGTGGATCAAGGAATCTGGGCATGCTCCTGATCCCCATAAGAGACGTCAACAATGGCCACCTGGCAGACCAAGTGATAACTAATCCAGCAAATTGTGGTTTAACAGGAATCTACTTGAAAAAAGTGAGTTTGCATCGCGCAAACGTTGCTCTGTTGTTCTTATCATTATCATCATTTTACTCCGCACCGACCCAAAAACATGCACTTGATGGGAGAGAGACACACAAAATTAATCAAACCTCATACGCGCGATAAAGCTATAACGCACGAAAAGTCGACCAAGCGTAATCCGACGGTACAGAATTCCATAAAACACCCGATCGGCTCTGATGTTCACGTCACCAGTCAGTGGAGCAGCGGTGGCTCAGGGCGTTGGTTCCACTGCTCAGGTCGATATTCGGACTGATCGTGAAAACAGCAGTTTAGTAATCCCGTTCGCAGGGACGAAAACTGGTGTGGTCTTCGACGGTGATAGGAAGTTCATCGCTGGCAGGCTCACCTGCTGGAAGCATCCAGCGGCATGCTGACAGAGTAGCCATCGTGGGGATGCTGGCGCTGACACTAAATCCTTCGGCGATGGTGTTCCTGGTGCAGAGGTCAGACGTCGCTCACTGTCTCCGTTTTCATATCATGATTAGTGGCCAGACATTTGTGGAATTGGTCAAAACTTGTTCAGGCGAACTGGGAAGGCACAAGCCCCGCTGTAAAAAAATAACAATAATTTTATCTGTCATATCTGGGCTCAGTACAATTGACACAGACTGTTCACATGCACCTGCCGCTCCAATTGTAAGGCAGACTTGTTTGTTTTCTTGAGCCTATTCTTAAGTACAACCATTCAAAAAACCACCAAACCATCAAATACTCAATGCTTAGGATCCCCCGATCTGACTAACTTCGAAAACTTCATTCTACAATCTGTTTTGGTGACCTGTCTGAGAGAACAAAGTGCCATTTGTTTTCTGGGACAGCAATTATGCGGGCTCACAAAGCATGGCGTGCATCATAGTGATCTGTGCGGCACTGCAATGATGCCCCCCGTCGACTGATGGTTACACTGGACTGTTGTCGGCTTAGGACGATATGCGGAATTCTTTCTGAGAAGCTCGGCCCGCTGCTATCCATATTTTCCCCCATCGTTTCGTCGATGGTAATGAATTTTGCACTTGCGTTCACAAATTACCAACAGGTCGAATGCCTTCGAGCCCATCAGCCTTCTCTTTTGTCAAACTATGAACACAAGTTTCCCGACGACCACTGGTTCTCCCATCGGTCGCCTAGTGATAAGAAGTCAATGAACGAAAGTCGCTGGGAGCCCGTACAAAAACAGGTAGGATCAATAATGCGATCAGACAGGCCGCTGCAAGCTATGGGCCGCCTATCTCCCGAGTGCGCTTAGCATTATTGTGAATGAATGTTATGCCATCCAACGTGGACTGGAATGAGCTTCTGGGTGATAGATGACTGATTGTGATGTCTTGATCGGTGTTTCATGAATAGACGGATTGGCGGCGGGGAATCTCGACTATCTGCCCAGCACATTGCTAAGGACAATGTCGAGTTTTTCAGTTGAAGGCTACGCTGCGGCCAGTTGCGTTGGCCGACACTACAGTATACGGCCGTAACTAGTGGCTGGCACCCACTGGCGCTCACTGAATGGCTCCTTGCGTCTGGTTGCTTAGCAAATGCTGTTCGCGATTCTTGGTGTATTTCACTTGATAATAGCCTGCTGAGTTTTTGGTCACGATGAGTGGCCTGGCATTAGCATCAGGATCGTCTTCGCAGTTCCTGTCGAAAATGGCCTCGCTTCCAGTCAATACACCGTTCGTGAAATGTTTGGTGAAAATTTCACTCATAAGTTTTGTTATTTGTTATGTGATTGTGTGGATGCAACCGACGTTCATTGGAAGGCATTACGCTCGAGGGCGGAATGGGTCCGGTCGGGGAAACGAAAGTTGGGTGGAAATTGACTACGAAAACATGACCATCGATTTCGATGGTAAGAAAGGTTTCTATTTTGCATCAGCTTTTTCTCCAGTCACTGAAGCAGACATATTGAAGCATTTTGTGCAGCAGTATGCCTGTTTGGTGCAATATGACATAAAACTTGGACTAAGCGCTCACAGCTTTGCGAAACACTCAGTCAGCGAGGTGGTGCTCATCCTCTAGATATACCTGGACAACTGGCCCTCAGCAGTCATTTAGTCGCGCCTGCCAACCAAGCACACTTGGTGCTCTCTTCTGTTAGGAATATATAGGATCTTGCGTCCTCATCCTTCGATGTCAGACCAGGTTTGTGGCCAGAGGTGAAGGCGTCTCCCTCTCCCTTCCAGGCGAGGGTTCGACTCCCGCCTGGGTACAAAATGATTGAGAAATATGTGTTCCCTGCCCCCAAGTGCGCTGTGTGGTGCTTGGCTGGATAAAGTATGACATGACATGGCATGATGCCCCCTGTCCTCAAAGAAATACGGAGGCTACTGCGAAGAACGCAGTTGATATAATTTTACCAGCCATCGATGTTCCGGGGTAGCGTTGTTACGATTAACTGAAAGTGTAAGTGAATCTATCAGTTAAGTGAATCTTTTTAATTCAGTTATTTGTGACTGAAACTAAAACTGAATCTCCTCGCCAAAACTGAATTTAACTGTAACTAAATCTTTTTAGTATCAGTTAAATTCAGTTTTCGAGTAACTACGCTTTTGAAAATTAGTAATCTGCTTGCGGATGTTCGTGCAGATCTCAAAGAGAAACGAAACGCAGCTGGACGCATTGCTGGTTCGAATCATCTTACTCGCGAGTTGGAGGTGTATTTGTCCAAATGCAGAGAAAACTAGCAAAATCTTCACGAATATTGTAGTGCTTCATCATTTCCTGCAGGCTAGCACCGAGTGACAGAGTTATAAGCTAGGCGAAGTCCAAGTTCGAAAGCAGGCGATATAATAAATAGAATAAAAGTACCTATAGTTTATGAAAAAGGGTTTCTTCAGTTTCAGTCATTTTATTACAAATATTTTAAAGTTACATCTTCTTGATCTTAGAAGGCTTTGCCAACCAGTTAGTTGAACTTAAGATGCTTATTCGATGATTCCCAAGTTCCTGGTGTGGAAGAAAGCTTTAATGAAAATATTTGGCTCTTATGACCAGCTGTTCAGCAGCGGTCAGCTCCTAAAATCTTGCGTGTTTCTTGAATTCGTGTGTTGCGAGGCGACAGAAATTCGAGAAACACTTGGGGTTCTTCACACACAGGGTTCTTCTGAACCCGCTGTTCAGGTTACGGGCTTTGGTTCCGTCTTCCAGGCTCCTGGTTCTGAATTTTTTGCTCAAAATACCCGACGAAGCGAGAATGTTTCCAGAAATTTGCAGGACATCGGCCGCTGACCTCTGCTGAGTAGTTGCCCAAACGAGCTAAATATTTTGCGCGAAGCTTTCTTTTGGATCAAAAGAAATTACAAGCATGAGCTATGGCAAGTTCGAATTAAAAATGGTTACAAGGTTCAGGTACTTGGTCTGTCTGCGGATTTGTTGGCGGGTGGACTGTTGAGACATGGTCGTGCATCGCTGTGCTCTTAAAGGACCCTCTGGTGCTGACTTTGGTCTTTACTGCGGCTTGTGACCTATTTAGTCTTAAATGCATAAGAGTAATTATTTGAATGAATAAAAGAGGAGATTTTTCTCGTCAAGTCTCGTAAAATTGTTCACATCTGGATGCGAAATGCTTTTTAAGGGAAAACTGAATCATTCAGGTAATTTCAGTTAATTGAATCTTCTGAGATCCAGTCAAATGTAACTGAAACTGAATCTATTCGGAGATTCAATTAACTTAACTAAATCTTTTTTCCAAAACTGTATCAACGCTACCCGTTTCTAGCAGTCTGTGTCTAATGCTGACTTCTCTGGTACATTTTGACCCCATGAGCGACAGAGAAGGAGAATAAAACATGTCCTGAAAACTGTCTCCTCTTCAGTGTCCAAGCACGCAGCAAGCCAAGCAAGGTTGGGAAAGAGAAAACCTTGGGTGATCTTCCATGAGAAGATTGGAAGTTGTTTCCATAATTTTGCATTCTTTGAATGTAATGAGGCCATGCATGGAAATATTGCTCGAAGCAGGCTGGGTTCTTGTTACTCTGTCACTCGCATAAGTCGAAGAGCGGGGTTACCGCGTTTTCTAAGGTGTGCAGTCTAGCTCCGACCCTCCGTCCCGGGCGGCCAATTTGTCATTGCGTCCTGTCATGCTTGCCCCATACTTCGAGAACCAACATTCGGATTTAAAGTGCGCTTTACACTTTTAATTTTAGCCGTACAAGACACCGAGCCATTCGAGTGGTGCTACGACCGCGGCAATGACTCGCTCAGCAACGAGAGCCTAATTTGGGGCGAACCGATCGACTGCAACAAATTGTTCGCGGGAGACAAGGAATACACGGAAAATGCGACAGGGTGGAGACCCCCGTGCCAGTACACCGACAAGGACATGGGCGATTTCGCGCAAGACTGTGACAAATTGAAAAAGCGCTTTCAGTTCCCCAAATATCCGTCGAGTCGAGACGAAGCCAAATTCCCGCTGGCATTCGCAATGGTCGTGGAGAAAGAGGCCGAACAGGTGGTCCGACTGCTTTCCTCATTGTATCAACCACAAAATGTGTATTGCCTGACTTACGATCTTCATTCGTCGCCCGCATTCAAACGAGCTATGGACGCCTTGGTTCGGTGCTTTCCCGACAACATGGTCACGCCATCGATTAGACGAGAAATATTTTGGGGTGACTTCTCGATTCTGCAATCCACCATGGACTGCCTGCACGCGCTCACCTACGGCAGGCCCAACCATAAATGGAAGTATGTGCAGATTGTGTCCTGGAACGATGTCCCCATGAAAACTAATTGGGAAATGGTCAAAATATTCCAAATGTTCAACGGGGCCAACGACGTGGATTTGTTGGACAATTACGTCTGGCGAATCAGAAATTACTTTTTCCAGGGCGATTGGGACAAGGCGCAAACAGGCAGGCAGCGTCCCGTGCCCCCGAGCAATATAGTGATGTACAGGGGCAGCTATGCAGTCTCGTTGACCAAGGAATTCGTCCACTTTCTCTTCACTAACCCGCATGCCAAAGCATTATACGAGTGGTCTCGCACGACCTGGGCGCCCGAAGAGCAGTTCTGGTCGACCATGGTTCAGAATCTACACCTGAATCCACCGGGCGGCTTCCCAGGATCGTGTCTACAATATTATCAACACGATAGAACCAGCAAAAATTGGATTTCTCGATTTCAGTTGTGGCAAAACGATCCGAATTGCAAAGGGACCATCGCATTTTATTCTTGCGTTTTCGGCGTGGCTGATTTGCCGATGTTGAAAAATATGCTTTCCCTGGTGGCGCATAAGTTTTATCGAGATTATCAACCGGGGGCCTGGTATTGCATGCATTGGAGATTATACGAGAGACGAAGAGCAAAGAATTTTGCCGATATGAATTGGGCTTTTTATGAAAATTTGCCCGCTGTTAGATATCAAAAATTGCCTGATGATCAGAAACATGAATTCAAGTGTTAGGTTTAGTACGAAAAAGATTTACTGGGTCAAGAATGTATGCGATCGGAGCTGCGATTCCTCAAAATGTTTTGCCACAAATGCTTATGCAAAATACTGTACTGTAGTCGTATATCCTCACCGGGGGGGGGGGGGGCGGGTTGTCTCTCCTCTGGACACTGTATCAGGCCGGGTTCAACCCTGGCGGACCCCGACCCAAAAGGCCCTGGGTGGACCCGGATTTGTTGTGAGCAGCTGAGATGAACTGGTCGGAGGGAGTTATTGGTGCAGATTCGTTGTTTAGGCGCAGAATTTTCAGCCACGTACGTACGCCACCACGCCCATACCCAAGAACTTGCTTCCATATTCAGGAGTCAAATATTATTTGTAGCCTATGCGACCTCTTAGAAATTATAGTCTGCTCAGACTATGGTCAGTCCAACCCATTCATCAGAGTTGACAAGAAATACTCACAATCAGATTACGCACACATTACTCAGAAAATTTGGTCAAATAAACATCTAACAGATGTCCGACATTGTTCTTTTTCCGATATGCAACCAAAAATCAATGCAGGAACCACAAAATCCCATGTTTCTCATACCCGTTTGATACAAATACAAATCACCTTATCAACCAAAAAGAACGTTTACACATCACAAATAATCGCAAAATGTGCTTAGCTCTGTTTGTCGAGGCGAAGCGGCTCAGCAGCTTGCCTTTCTCTTCAAAATCCATTCTGGCATACAAAATGCATCTTTGCGCTGCGTGTGTTATTAGCCGGCAAAAATCGTCCTTTCGCATTAGGCGTCTGGTTGGCTGGTCTAAGCACGCCTGCTGATCAAATTCACCACTGTGCGTCTTTGCTTCTCCCCTTGCCACTCCAACATCCTGCAGGCTGATATTCACTTCCATGACCAGCCTTTCTGCCCGACACTCTACAGCACTCGACTGACATCTTCATGCTTTTCTCCCCTTAACGTGTTTGCATAGTACTTGCAGTACGGTTCTACCTCTGCGAGTTTGGTCACCCTGCTCCTAGTGCGCAGCGCCTTGAACGTAAGTGCGCAACGTTTCTGGTGTGGCCGTCAACATGCTTTGTCATGTTTAAGTTTCCAAGTCAGTCGCTTCGCATATTTCTGGGAGCACGCGAAATGAAAACGTGGCAATGCCAGCCTTTATGCATACATATTCAACAAAGTCTGCAAATCTGGAAGTTGAACGGATGTGAAAAAGTTTGTATAACTGCTAGCAGCGGGATCTTGCAAAACTGTTATTTGACGCATCTGACCCGATCTGGAGTCCACTCTCCACTCATCTCACAACCTTCATACCACAAATAAGTTCACTTTTATCCGCAGACATTAGTCAGAAACGGTGAATGTCATCCAAGACAGGACAACATTTACCAAGAAACTGGGGGAATACTGTAACTTTTATTGGAGACTTACGACGGGGACACGATAGAACACTCGACTGTGGGCGCACCCAACGCGGGCCAAGCTGCTCGTGGCCAGGAACTCAGAAAAACAATCATTGTACACACAGTCTGCTGAGCAGGGCAATTGTATTCTGGAATCGTTCTAGAGTAGATGGCGGTGACTTTGGTGATGGCTCGCAATCATCCCCAAGGTGCTAATGGTGCAGGAGGGGAGGATGTCATGAACAAGGCCTCCGGCCATGTTTAAATTTCCTTCCTTCCTGTATATCGCTGACATTGACGCGAGAAAGGGCTAGATCAGTCGCTTGAGCCGTACTCGCCTGGCTAGAAAGAAGTGTTAGCCGCCTATCATCTGTGCTAGTTTCACTAGCAATCACAGCACATACTTTATCATAACAATGGGGGTATGCACAATGGAACACATACAGTCTGGCATTCAAATGCAATTAGTCGATGAATTCAGTGAGCCGACCTTCCACGAAGAATCTTCGACATGCAGTCCGTTCAGGTCAGTCGACTGCTCTTTCAGCAGATCCCCGTTCGAGCCATTAAGGGCGATATTGCTGGCCGTAAAAGGCTGGTCCGTGGGCGGGCTTCTGCAGTGGGACAATAATATATCGGGCTGATCTCTGGCCACCCTCGGCTCGCGATTACGAATCAAGGACGAATGCTGTCTTTGCAATTCCTTGTTCAACAGGGCGTACAAGAATGGATTCACGGCCGAGTTGACGTAGACGAGCACGTGCACTGCGTAGATGGCTATGATCATACCATCGGCCGCTTTCATTTCGTTCTCGACCAGTGCGAATTGAATGTAAAATTGTACGATCCAATAAGGGGACCAGCAGAAAAAGTAAAATGTCACCAAGACCAGGGCTCGTTGAGTGACGTGCTGAGCTCTGAGTTGTGTCCTGCGCCCTCCGTGGGCCCAAACCATTCTACCATCAGCTGGATCGGCCCCTTCGTTAGGCAAAGCTGCGGCGTGTCGTTTCCACAATGTGCTCAGAATGTTGGCGTAAAAGTAGAGCATAGAAATGAACGGGATGCAATAGGCGCATATGAACACGAAACCCAAGAATCGTCGTCCCGCATCGACCGACTCCATGGCGAACATACATTTCGAGATTGTATGATTCGAGACCTCCCATTCCACAACGTGGCTGTAGATTGCTGTCGGAGTCAGCAGAGCACCGGCCGACAGTACGCAGACCAGAATGACGCACGTGGCCGCCATGGTTGTACGCCATCGAGTGAAGCGCAACGGGAAACAAATGGCCAAATATCGATCGGCACTCAAAGCGGTCAGAATAAAAGTGGATAAAAATCGATTGACTTGTTCGATCATATAATATAATTTACACATGGCATCGCCAAATATCCATCGACTCAGAGCGATGTCGGTGACAACTAACGGCAGATGAGCCAAGACCAAAGCATCGACGATGCTCAGTGAGAGCACGTAAACAAACGCGTGCCGATTGCCATCGTGACGAATTGAAACGGAATGACGGGTGGTCAAAATTCTAATTACGATGTAGATTACTCGCAAATTAAAGAAGACGGCCAACGAAAGGAATGAGTATATGAATATGACAAATAGTTTCAACTTGGGCATATTTATTGACGACGACACTGCGGTCTCATTGAATTGGGTCAGAGCAGAACTCTGATCCAACTCCAACTCGGAGATGTTGCCAGTCGTGGTGGCAGCCATCGACCTTTCCTGCCAGGAGCTAATGTGATTTAGACCCGAAGAAATGATGGAGGCGTCGACAGGAATCTTCGAAGACTGGCTACGAAATCCTGCAAATAATTACTAGTTATCGCTGTGATCCACAAAAGCACACGCCGCGGCTCGGCGGAGGCAGAAAATAAGGACTAAGCTAACTCGATTCCGTATTTCCTCGAGGGAAATATAGTGAAAACGGAAAAAACAACCTGGCCATATCAACACGCCAGTAAAACGAGATATATCAGGAAATGGCTTCAGGGCCTTCTTGAGATATCCTCGAAGCTGTATGCCTAAAAACCTTGCTTTTCGTCCAGAAACTAAACCATTTCTTTTCTAAAAGCTCAAAGATGGCTGTGGCTCTGAGCACTCGCTGAGGGCCCTTAATGATCGATACACTTCGGCAAAACGCGGAACTTAATCGTCGACAAGGGCGGGAGATGGGGGCAGAGGGTGCATAAAATGGTCAAATTCTAAACAGCCGTGGTGCACGGCGAATTCGACGTCGCTTAGCGGGAGTGTATGTTTTTATGACTTCCCTGGAAATCGCTGCACATGCCCCCTCGGGGTGTCTCGTTCCACTGATATATAATGAAGAAAACCATTTTTATAATCTTGAGCCAACGGAAACCGTCGAAGGCTGTAAGACTGGACAAAATGGCGTTGCATGTGGGGAAGGAGAATCAGGTCGTGTCTGCTTGAAAGCTTGGCTACGAAGAAGACGTTAATCTAGGAAATAAGAGTCGACGGGCGGCATAGGTCACAGACAACCTTTGGAAAAGTTGACTCTCGACGCTACCGGGTCTTCGTGGCTGTGACGATCTCGTTGTTTGCACCATCCGAGTCCGTAGCTAATGAAACCGACGAGGTGGCTTCTAAGCTAATTGCCCGCCCAGCTTGCGAACGCGTTGACGCCAGGTCGAAGAGAGTAGGTTCGTTAAGCCAGCGAGATATCGTTGTCACGCGGGGAATACACATTTGCCTATTCGTGGGACGTCAGAGACCCGCTTTCGACCGCGTGAGATAACCAAGTTTTTTCTTTGAAAGAAAAATGATGCTAACTATCCAAGTAATCTATCCAGGTGCCACACACGTCCGCTGCACATTAGGCCCACGTGCCGTGTGCTGGCACCTGCTTTCACTTGCACTGGCCGACAAGTCTAATTACATGAAGAGAATGGCGAGCTATTGATCGCCGCTGCTGACGACAGTTTCATCATCAAGATGTCCCGTGAGAAAACTCATTTTCTGTTTTTAGCATTTTGACACCGCTTCGTTCAACGAAACCTCCGAATGTGATCAAAGGAAATGAAAGGTTGGCGTTTGTAAACCTGTAATCAAGACGAGGCTGTGATATCGACTGCCCGACTCGGCTTGGGGGGATCTAACACCTGAAGGGGCGGAGACTACGGGAAGCACAGAAAATGAACAATACTGACTAACTGTTTCCAGAAAAGACTATTCTAGCCGTCCACTAGAGAAATGAAAAAATCAATTCTACTCCATTTTTCAAGGCCACGCGCACAATATACGACTTTTTCCAATTCACTCGACACCTTATCTAATATGCGCTCGTTGCCCTAGTGCCAAAGTTCATAGTTTCCACACGGCCATGACTGCTCCTGTCATCGAATCTTGGTTAGGCCACTCGAGTCTAATCGTAAGCGGTGGCGAGGAATGGCAATGCTAAAATGATGAAAGGCATCTAAAATAAGTGATTTGCATGCATTATGCAGCAACCATATTGTATTCCGCCTATTGGATTACCGACCACATGCCTGCATGGACGTCGTCTAGAATGACAATCGACTTCGAGCATGATTAAAAAGATATTCGGAGAGGATTCCACCGCCCTGCCGTCCACCGAGGGCTGTGGTCAGACAAAGCAAATAAATGTCTGGCGCCTTCAATCGCCACACACTGGGCCCAGGTTCAAGGCATGCTTTCCACTGGCAAACAGGCGCTCGCCTCGGCCGCTTATCAAATAGAGTCTTGTGACTGGAGAAGGGAAAGATTGGGTTGTTAGGATTTTATCCTGGAGATTTTCGTGAATAGTATTTCTCCATCCATTCACACCCCAAGCTTTGTCCGAATAACACTACCTCCACGAGGCGAGTGCGTGCCTTTGCATCTATGGTTGTCAAAGGCAGCAGGAGGTGATAATTTCTCATTATTCTATAACCTGTTTTCTTTGAGAATACACGCCCTTCACGTGGCGCGCGTACATTTCCACAGAAAACAGAGTGAGAACATGTGTTTTTGTGCCCACCCTTAGTCCACGGCTGACGCAACTCCGTTCACTGTGCCTTTATTAGAACATAATAGACTAAGGATTAGGTGTGGCATTGATGGCACCACTAGCATTACATAACTTTGTGTTCCAGCCCCCATCATACACCTAGAGTACACGGAGAAGACCATCGTGGTGGCAAGTTCAGCCCAATAAGCCACCCAAGGCGTTGGCAACTCCGCCGACGGCGCCACCAGCGCCTCCCAACAGGTTGGAAATGAATGGAATGGACGGGGCCTTGGGGAACAGGTCCATCAGCTTGGCTGGACTGATGTCAATCGGGGAGACTGAAATGAGAGACAATTTAGCATGGCACTCGGCTCCTCCGAGGGCAGATCCTTACCAGGCAACATGCCGCCAGTGGCACCGCACACACCTGAAAGCTAGCGATTGGTGTTATCCATGAAAGTGGGTGTATTAAAGTCGCTTACGTCTTTTGGGCATTTCGCAAATGACAGCGCCAGTCTTTTCATTGCAGTTATAGGTTTGCCACGCTCCCAGCGTCTTTGCCTCGGCACCGATGCAAGTGTTATTCGGAGTGCCCCCGAGAACGCCAGCAATCTTAGCGAGGGCCATCAGCGGGCTGCCGCTTTGATCAGTGCCGTCGACAAAGTGCCATTTTCCGGCTTCGTCCGTGTACCCGCCTAGCCACCAGTAAATATTGGTTAGTTGGGCCGCCCAACTTACAAAGTATTGACTAAAACGAGATGCAAGTGACTAAACTGCGGACGACAGGGAATAAAAACAGTTGTGCTTACAGAGAGACAGCGGTGCCCAAGGCCTGTTCAGCCAAACTATTGACAACCACAATGTGGGCAGTGGGTTCCTGCTGTTTGCAGTAGTTTTCTTGGTACCAGAACGTGTCCGAGTGCAACGGCTGCGATGGCATCAAATAACAGCTGTCTCCAACTGGTCCCCATGTGACCCATCCAACTGGACAAGCCAGAGGGCAGTTTTCGTTACTAAACGAAAAGTTATGATGCAAACTGATATTTAAAAAAGTGTTTGACTTAATCTTACCCTGTGGCACTTCCACCAGCAGCGGGACCCCCAGCAGCGGGACCTCCAGCAGCGGGGCCGCCAGCAGCAGGACCTCCGCCAGCGGGACCTCCAGCAGCGGGGCCGCCAGCAGCGGGGCCGCCAGCAGCAGGACCTCCGCCAGCGGGACCTCCAGCAGCGGGACCTCCAGCAGCAGGGCCGCCAGCAGCAGGACCTCCGCCAGCGGGACCTCCAGCAGCGGGGCCGCCAGCAGCGGGGCCTCCAGCAGCGGGGCCACCAGCAGCGGGGCCGCCAGCAGCAGGACCTCCGCCAGCGGGACCTCCAGCAGCGGGACCTCCAGCAGCGGGGCCGCCAGCAGCAGGACCTCCGCCAGCGGGACCTCCAGCAGCGGGACCTCCAGCAGCGGGACCTCCAGCAGCGGGACCTCCAGCAGCGGGGCCGCCAGCAGCAGGACCTCCGCCAGCGGGACCTCCAGCAGCGGGACCTCCGCCAGCGGGACCTCCAGCAGCGGGGCCGCCACCAGCAACGCCGCCACCTGGGGTAGGTGGCGGAAGTGCGGCACCAGCTCCTGGAGCTGGAGTACCTGCAGGAGCGGGGGCTGGAACTGGAGCAGGTACAGTGACTGGCTCAGGAACTGGAGCTGGTGCAGGTGCTGGTGCAGGTGCAGGCGCTGGTGCTGGAGCCGGAGCCGGAGCCGGGGCTGGTGGTGGGACTGGGGCTGGGACTGGGGCTGGGACTGGGGCTGGAGCCACGCCAGTGCCAGCGCCACCAGCGCCACCAGTCGGAGCTGGAGCAGGAGCGGGGACCACGGCGCCACCACCACCACCTGTCGCCATGGGGGCGGCTTGATAACAGGGGCCGCAGCAAATTGGAATGGCAGGTTGGGCGCAAGGAGCGAACTGAGGCACACTGTTGCACCAGAAAGGATTCGGATTGACAGAGAAGCCGCCGTCTCTGTAAATCATCTGAAATTTTTGGACTTCGCTTTGGGGAGTAGCGAAGATGGCGCCTAAAGGAAACCATTATACGTTAGAATGTTGAGACTCACAGCCTTCAAATCATGAACTTACTCCAACACACAGCCGCGCAAATCAGGAACACAACAGTTTGACTCATTTTCGCCTTGCTTTCTGTCTAAAACGAGACACTGAATGCGATGACTCCACTCGCTTGTTTTATACCCAAAAATGACACGGCGACTAACCCTGAATCGTCTAATGCCTTTCAGTGATGGCACGTTCCACTCTGATTATACCCGCCGTCGCCATGACCAGCGTGTGCTCATCCAAAACATTAACTTTTTTGTCGTTTTTGGAATTGACTTTCAAAGTTATTTTATATCCTCATGAACAACACACTCGATCGCTCGCGATGGTCTGCCATTGCCAGCGGGCAACATCTCGAACGTGGCCTTCCGGGGATGTTCTCATCCTCGTCTACGCCCATATCATTCGTTTTCCACACTTTTTGTTTGTCAGTGCAAAAAATATTCTGAATGTTTGCAGACGCGCCCGAAGGAACTGCGCGAAGGATGAATGGGTGTAAAACAGATCGCAAACAGGCAAAAAGGCGTATGGTCAGTGAATACTGGATGGAAGCCGTTCGAAAAAATGATTGTCAAAATGTGTTCCTCAACCCTCGCGTGCGCTGTATATTGCGCGGCTATGGATAAATTATGCACGACATCGATGGCCGCACAAGCTGAAGCATATCTGCATACAGTAGTCTGAGGCAAGAATATTACACCCTTATCTTATCTCGAGCCAACTGATTCTGCTGCTGCATAAATCACCATCTTGCGCCGGGCCATCAAAACACCCTAAGGCCATAATATTTCTCTCACTCTGTCTCCCCCCAACTTTTCAAACATCGAGCGCGCGTATCTCAGGGCAACCACACCAGTCTGCTCTCAGCGCCAGTCAATTTCTGCGGGCTCTGGAAAACACTTTGTATGCGATTGGCGCATGCATAACGTCGCATATTCTCTATTTCCCACCCCTGACATTCATGGGGGCCTTGCGTGAGCGCCAACAGGAAGTTGGTGGGCGGCTAAATTGGATCATGATGGTGCGCGAAATTGCTTAGGGTACGCGATGTTACATAATTTGATGGCCGCTACTTCTAGATTATAACTAGACCATTTTCTAACGCTATGCTGACCTAAAAAAGTGTAACGGATATCCGGTCGCAGCCTAGTTAATCCGAGATCAGAGAGATATGGAGGTGAAAATGCTGGTCGCGCGCGATGCCCTTTTTTTCTAAATTGTTTTGGAAAGACGTAATTCGGGAGGAACTAATCATCCGCCTAGTTCGCCTTGCGTCACGCAATGAGTTGTTCCACGTAAGTGAACTGAATAGGCGAAAACTTGCCACTTTCACGCACGCCTTTAATGTGCGGTGGTTTTTTCAACGCGCCCCGCGTCGCGTGTAGACTGGAGGAGAGGCGAGGTCGGAAAATTGATTGTGAAACCTGGCAAAGCTCCTGGGCGAATAGAATATCGGAAAAGATGGGAGCACTAAGAATGATGTTTCATGTGCACTCGATTCGATTTTTGGGCACTTATATAATATCTTTCCAAGAGGACTTGAATATTTTTTCTGCGCCCCATAAAATGCATGTGCCAACACCCACCCCAGTGCATGTTCTGGTCACGGCGCAGACTCGAGTTGCAGTCAGAGAGGAGTAACTTCAATTTTTCACATAGTCTCATGGTCAACACGAAATGTAGTTTTGGCAACAACTGAATGACAAAACCACACTTTACTCGCATGAACGGAACACTTTTCTTAGTTTTTTGTAACAAATGAACCCAAAAATCAAACATCGGGTAGACTACCTTTTCTCGTTAAACTTGTCTGCATGAAGATCAAAAAGTTGTCTTAAACAACATTGTTTTTTATTGTCTGGTACGAATATGCATTTTGTGGGGCGCAGAAAACTTTGATAGTCCGTCAGGACTTGGAACGAAAAATTTTTTTTACTAGACATGGGAAAAAGTAAAGCTGTTTAGGACAATTTTTAATCTTATTTCAGACAAGTTTAACGAGAAAGGGTAGTCTACTCAATGTTTGATTTTTGGGTTTGTTCGTACAAAAACTAATAAAAGTGTTCCGTTCATGCGAGCAAAGTGTGGTTTTATCATTTAGTACTGGCCGAAGACTGCATTTCGTGTTTGACTATGAGAACAATTTAAGTTACTCCATTCCGTGCATTCTATTCAGTAACTCGAGTCTGTGCGTCGAGCGTGTGCTTTTGCCATCCGAATATGCACTGGGGTGGCTGTTAGCACTTGGCAGATGCCTGTGCTAACTCGACACCTTTGTCATCACAGAACGTGCTGGTTGAGTAAAGAAAAGGCGTTTCTGACGCTTGTGTGCTGGTTTTGCTATCCTTTTGAGTGTATTGGCGTAACTTCTTTTCAAAATGGCTGTCAGTGTGAAGGCGAGGCTGTTTTGCAGAGTGAAGTGCGTTGTATCTTGTATCAGAAAACTACTCGAATTCGCTCGTCACATCAGCTCTGGTCATCAGGGTCATAGGACACGTTTGTGCAAGCATTTCCACGTGTCTGCAAATATTTTTGTTGACCTTGTCTGTGCCTCGTCGAATGGACAGTCCTCTGGCCGTTTAGCTAATCTAGTAATCTGGGGTCCGAAAATGAGGTTCTCGCTTCGTCGTTTTCACTGGTTCAGGAACATTGTTTCAGGCAATAAACTCAGACGTTATTCACTTTCCGGTGATTTTCCAGTCTCTCGTGTATTTGAAGATGATTGTTCCACCAGCGTAGATCACGCAGCCAAGGGTGAGCAAGCACATGCTTTCCAGTCACTGTCTTATCACCCAGTATGTCGAGCTGTATTCCACCTTTTAGATCAGACTGATAGCGTTTATTTGGAAGAATCTCGTCCATTTGTCGCCTGTCCTGGTGGAATGGCAGACGAGAAGGGGATGCTGGATCTTAGAAGGTGAGATGGGACATCGATATGGAGAGCTCACTCGAGCTCCAGTGCTATAGCGTTCGTCCGGGGTCGTCTTTTTCGGGATCTGGATTTTGAAAGAGAGCGTTTTCCACTGTTTTCATTCTTTGTGGATGAGAGAATGAAAAAAGTTCTCTTTATCAGTTGAATCAACGGCCAAAGTTTCTCCAGCTTCCCCACCTTCGCATTTCCTTCCTCTGTCCCATCTCTTCAACATTCAGTCCCACCAGTTTTTATCGGGATCCCGACGAACGCTGATGGGCTCAAGTCAATTTCGAGGCCATTTGCGAGTCGAAGAATCAATAGTTTGTGTTTAGGATTCGACAACGCTACGATTCGGTGGTGCAGGAGAGCGTGGGGGCCTTCGGGTGGTACCAACTGCGCCTGCTCCTGGTCACGCAACTGCCCTACTTGAGCATCACTGGCAGCCTCATGTGCACGCTCTACGACAATATCATCCCGCCAAATTCCTGTGTTCACTCGCAAAGCGTTGAAAATGTATCGAGTTTTATCGATTCGACTTCCGCGTCAAAGAATTCATCGCCAGTGGATTTCCAATCGCTGATTATGGAATTTGGCGTGGCGTGTCGAGGAAGGTAAGGAATGCATAGTTTACATCAACTTTCTCCATGCATTTCCATTTCAGTTACTTTCCAACCCTGATGACCACGGCTGTGATGGCGGGCGGTGTCCTGGGCGCTGCCCTGTTCGGCTTCCTGGCTGATCGCTATGGTCGCCGGTGCACGTGCGTGTTGGCTCTGCTCGGCTGCTGTTTGGCCAACCTGCTGCTCCTGCTCTCAGTCCATCTGCACTGGGCCCTGGGAGTGTTGTTGCTGGCCGTGCTGGGCGTCTTCGGCGGTGGCTACATGGTCGTCAATCTGGTCCTACTCTTGGAGAATGTGGGCAAGGCGTGGCGGCTGTTCTGCGCTTCCATGAACGGGTGGCCACTCGGCTTCATGGCCATGGCATTGATTGGATACGTGTGCAAGAGGTGGTAAGCAGATCCATGTCATTCTATCTTGAGATAGGTAGCATAGGTCGAGTAGGTTTAACCAAGACTGGAAGAAGCAGGAGAGAAAGCGGCCAACTGAATGCAGCGGGACAAAAACTTCGACTGGATTCAAGCAAATCTTGCGAGCGTTTAAAAGATCAACTCGAGGGCTTGACTTTTTAAGACAGGGGAGATCGTTCATTCTGATTCACTCATCGTTGCCTACCAGGCGCCAGGGTCACTGGTCCACTGGGAGTAGAGTAGTGTCTATCTCGACCATATATTTGGAGGGGTTCAGTGGAGCAAAGCCCTTGGCTACACAGTATGTGTACTAAAGGATCCTAAACTGCGGTTTAAAGGTGAGGTGAGACTATTCGAATTAGGTCAGAGCGAGTCCCTGGAAGTCTGATATTCTGTCGGCTTCTGCAGGGTTCTCTGCACCCTCTAAATCTCACAATGCTCTGGTTTCTTATGAATGCGATTATTGCCCATTTATCAAATGCTAGACTCTTTGGATTGACAATGCGCAAATTAAGTAAAGCGGACAGTATTCATCTGTGCGATGGAAAACATGGGTAGCGACCAGGACTAAGGTTAGGGTTAGGTCTCAACTATACAGGTTGTATTATTTTGGTAGGGCAAGTGCCAGTTACTGAGGCCATACACCTTCATGCCATTTCAGGGATTATTACCACCTGACCCTGGCCACGCTCTGCATCCCATCAATTCTAGCTTACTATTTCGTCTACGAAAGCCCTCGGTGGCTGATGCAGCACGGTCGCATGCGCGAAGCCGAGGAGATCCTGCACGAATTCTCGCGCATCAACTGCCGACCACCGATTTCTCAGTCGAGTCTCGTAGCCAAAGCGGCTGAAGGGAGGATCTCGGAGGATTGCAATCAGAACGCCCGAGCTCTGCTGGAAAGTTCGGAAGATCTTCAACGGCAGACATCGTCTCCAGTCAGAACGTACACGTACGCCGATCTGATCCGGGTGCGTCCCGTGTTCGTGCGTTTGGCTGCCCTGAGCTACTGCTGGTTCGCCGCGTCGGTCATCTCATTCGGCATCTATTTCAACATGAATGGTCTGGCTGGCAATCGATATTTGAACACGTTCCTGACGGGCCTGTTCAAGGGGGCCACGGGGACGATCCCTTGGATGGTCAGTCGATGGCTGGGTCGCAAACCCATACTGACTATCAGCGCGTGCGTCACGTGCCTGTCCTGCTGGGCGGCAGTGCTGGTTTATTTCGTTCGTCCATCCAACGCGCACAGTCCAGTGCTCACGGCGTTCGCCATTCTGGGCACCTCGGCCATCGATCCGATGTGGAAGATCAATCACTTGTACTCGGCCGAGTTGTTCCCCACCGTAGTCAGGAATATGGCCAGGGCAGTGTGCAATATCGGCTCGCGCCTGGGCAGTTTGCTGGCCCCTCAAATCGCCTACTTATCAGCCATCTATTTCCCCCTTCCATTCATTATGTACGGCGTCGTGTCCGTCCTGCAAGTCGTTGTGGCACTGCTCTTGCCCGAGACCAGGGGCAAGTCCCTACCCGACCGAATGCCCTCGCTGCGGGAGTCGTCCCCCAAAGGGGCCACTCTGAAAAACATGGGTAGCGTTGCCTGAAGTCCACTGACTAGAATATTGGTATCTCGAGTTGAATTTCTGGGGCTAAAATCTATGAGCTTCTTTAGCATTTTGTGTGCGCATGATTAGTGACAGGGGTATCGCACAGTGACATACAGGATGCGTGCTGCGTGTATTCCTGTGCTACTCGAACTGCTGATAGGTATGGTGAATTGCAAAGATCTGTTCTGCCCTCTATTGAAACTTTCTGTCTATATTTTACGTCTTCGCAAGAAAACTTTGTCCAACTTGTGTCCAGGGGTGCTCAGAAGTCACTGTTATTTGCTTGAAACCAGGGAAAGATAGTGGCCAACTGATGTCTGCACTTCGTTCTGATAGCGTATAATTGATCTTCAATCGATTCTGAAACTAGGCTGTGCGAATTTACCTGTGGCCCATCTGAGAAACCATGACAACCTGGGCTTTGTTATCACTTTCGGGCACCCTTCCACCACCTTTTCACAGTGAGCAAGACGTCCACTTACCTTATTCCAATTGGATAGACGGAGCCTTTCCACCCTCGCCATGCACGTGTAATAGGCGTAGACTAGTCTCTCCAGCCTATCAGAGTACTAGCTCGGGGAACTGCTCTGCCTCTCCCAAGTCGGGGCCAGCACGAGATCGAGGTCATCCTCTAGTCAGCCCTAGTTTGGCCTAGAACGAACCAAGGATTTTACGCGCAGCGCAATGGGCATCATTTTGACGGGTTTTTTTGTCTTTTGAAGTGGACCTCAGTGGGGTTAGGTCATCCCGACATTGAGGCATCGGGATTCTGCATATACATGTATAGGCATAGGCACGGTAGGTTCATATTTGCGATGAAGCACTAGCAGCAGAGGCAACAGCAGCTCAGCTAAGATCGATGATCACGATAGCGACTGGACATCAATTGAAAATGCAAATGTACTCATCAATTTCAGCTTGTATACTGTATAATGATTGAGAATCGACCTGAGAGAAAGCTTTGAAAAAGCCTGGACGACTAGTGTGACTAAGTGTGCTTTAGTGAGGAAAAAAGTTATTAGACTAAAGACGGAAAAATACAAAATGCAGAATCCGTATCCCGACTGGGATTACCCTGATCCTGATCTCAATCCCAAAAAAAGATCCTTGCCTATCCCTTGGCCTCAGCCCGTTTTGCCTCTAGCCAGCCAGCAATCAAAGCTTGCGCTGATATATTTAAGGCTGTGCGGGGGTCGGCACACACACCAGCGTCCCTCTGGGTGTCTCCACTGAGGGCACCTCCACACGGTGGCATCCTGGACTGGACACCAACTTCCTCGGCCAGTGGCGGGTGGGTTTTAAGCCCGGTCTAGCGTATATAGCGTTAACGATAACGATATTATGTCGTTAACGAAATCTTTTCGTTAACGAAACGATAAGGATAACGATATTCGTCCAAAAACCGATATGATATCGTGAAACATACCGTTAGTTCTTAGTTGCAAAGTTGCAATTTCATGCGCTTAAAGGGATGGTATTGACCGTGATCGCAGGATGCAACTTGGTAAATGAACGCTGCATCAGTCTCTAACATCACATTTTTCCCAACCTTGAAACTGTTCCAGACGCAGCGTCAGAAAGCACCTGCACTACTGGAGTGCCTGGAATGTCAGCAGTGTTCTCGAAGATGTCGAGCAAGATTGAAGAATTGACAAGCAATAAGTTAAAAATACTGACGGCAATTAAAAGGGGCATGTTGACCGTATTTTGATGAGACTCATGCATTTTTTCATGCATTTTTGCACAAAAGACGGGAATTTGTGCAGAAACGCCGTTCAGCATCCGCATTAGAGCAGCGCGCTGGAAGAGTTCTCTTCCTGTTTTTAGGGACGTTTGAACTTCTGTACAGAACTCGCTGTAGAGCGCTTTGTGCAGTATGCCTAGAACCTGAAAATCATGGACCATTACGAGCGGTGAGCCGCGCTGTACAGCGCACGCATGAGCAAGTATAAAGCCACCTTGAGACTGCCTACTCGTTTTGTTTCAGTCTCTCCACTCGGAGCGCCCTCTGGGTTACTGGGTGAGTCACCCACGGCCTGGCGTGCAAGGTCAGCGAGAGTTTATTGTTCGCAAGCCGACCCTTATCACCAGAGTTCGAACCCGGGACGAGTCCAGCCACTCGCTCCCGGGCAATGCGGAGAGACGAATGCCGAACCGCCTACACCACCGCAGCCGCGTTGTGGTTGGTGCAATGGTGGACAATGATGCAAGGTGATAGGTCATTAGGGCGAATTAGCCAGAAAGCTACGCTATAAATGAGGATCCTGGCCGCGATTTGGTTCAGGAAGCAGGACCCAGTTTATGCGGCTACAATCTGAACAGGGGAGCATCATATGGACAAGGCGGTGGCCGACCGAGTGGCACCAACGGATGCGGTCGCCCAAATGGATACAGTTGTCTGGCAGACCTTACCAGCAACAATATATACGTTAACCCGGTCCGTGTTAATCTCCTCGTTTGGCTTCCGACTCTCCACTGGGAGTACCTCTTGGGTACTGGCTGAGTCACCCACGGCCTGGCGTGCAAGGCCAGCGAGGGTTACCTCCGTCACGGGGGATCGAAACCGGGACGAACCCTGTCACTCGCTCCCAAGCAATACGGAGAGACGAATGCCGACCACTGCGCCACCACGGCCACTCATCTTTACGGGTTATTCTCACCTGCAGGGGTCCATGACTTCAACACTCAGCAACACCAGGCTCGACAGTCGGAGCTGGTCCTGAAATCCAATCCAATCCACCCTTCTTTACTCCATATTTAAAATAGGGTCAGGGCAGTTCGGGTTTTGAATGTTCGGGCTTCTTTAGCTAACCTCATGGAACCAGTTTTTTTAGCGGTTGGTAATATCATTAGCAGAAGCACGCGCAGGGTTTAGCTACGACTAGGAGGCCTGGCTGTAGGGTTATAACCAACCCGCTCCCCGCGGTGTCTTCTCCAATGCAGGGCTGTGCAACTCCTCAAGTTCCCGCTCATATGTGACTAGCTCTACATGCACAATGCCCAGACGTGCCTACTCTTCTGCGTGCACTACAGTGTACCATGGGCACACACAGGCAGAATAAATTGGGTTGTTTTGTGGCGGTTTGGACCCCAAGAACCGCATTGATAAAAGTTTTGAAAGGTGCTTTAGCCCAAAATGCACAAAGGAGAAATGGGACAAAGAGATTTCGAATACAAGGAACCACTCGCACAATCACAGACACGAAAACCACTTATTTGCGGTCTGCCTTGGCGTGGGGACGCTGAGAAATTCAGATACGGTGCCCCATCTTTTGGCTACTCGCCAATGGCCCCATCGAGTGAAAGAACGTGTCTGACGAGTTGTGTCTGAGAAAGTTTTTGCCTCCCTGACTGATTTCACATGCTATCGCGTTGTGTGAAAACACAACCCAAAAATGTGATAGTCGCCTGCGTACCAACCCTGAAACCCCTCAAACTCAAGCCTAATCAAACATCGCACCTTTCGAGAATGGCAAAAACCAAAGCAGACAAGCATCCTAAACGTGCCTTCTAAAGTGGACTGCCTTCCTGCCTTCCTAAATTGGACTGAAAAGTTTATTTGGTGCAGTAAAGCATAGCATAGCATCGAATGCAAAACATGGTAGGATATGTTTAAGACGCTCCCACACTCTTGCTTTACTGCACCAAAAGACTTTTCAGTCCATTTAGGATGCTTGTTTGGTGCCATTCTTGTAAAGTGCGATGTTTGGTGGCTTCGGTTTGAGAGTTTGTGCATAGGCGACTATCACATTTTCGGGTTGTTTTGCTCGAGTTGTCCTTGTTGTCGAACCAAGTGGGCTGATTTCGATGCTGATGAGTAAGTTCATCAATTGCAGTCACTCAGCGCGCACTATAGCGCGTAGGTGTCGAGTGATCTGAAATAGTGTTTTGACAGAGACCGATTGCTTGCCAGTGTCAGCCTTGACTGGTTTTAACGGTAGAAACTGTTATCAAAACAGCAGTCAGCAGAACGTGGCCCAGGCGAATGTGTGAAACAGTGCCTGCGTCAGTGGCACGCTGTATGGAGTGCGAGACAGCGCGAGTAAGCCAACATTTTAATCCGTCATTCACCAACCAACTAACATGTAATGGACGATAATATGAGCACCCCATCATAAACCTGCCATATTTTTGAAAACAACTCTGTCATATCCCACCCAGCTACAGCACGGACAACAAACATCAGGCAAGTATCGACGTGTCTCGATCAGAAAATAGTGCATTGCGAAGATGTCTTGTCATAGCAGAATGACCACTGCGAACCATCACTTCCGTGGCGATCAACAACGCACATGCCGATGCTTCGATCGCACCAGCAGCCTCGATCACTAAAACAGAAAGACTAGCTAAAAGGAAGTGAAGTCATGTTGCTGGGGTTGGACGTACCCGTATGAAAAGCCCTGGGGCATCGGGCACCACTCGTTGGCCTCGCGAAACCCATAGCAATCCGCGTTGCTCGTGCAAGTCACCTGCTTTCCGGTCGTGTACACCCAAGCCTTGCCCGGTCGTTCAGGGACGCCGGCTGGTGGTGCCCCACCTACCACGATAGGAGCTGGTGCACCCTGTCCAGTTCCACCATGAGGTTGGCCACCGCCTCCACCGCCTCCACCACCTCCACCGCTGCTGGGGGCTGGTTCACCACCAGAGCTGACTTGGACAGAGGAGACTACAGCTTGACTGCTGCCCGCACCACTCTCCGATTGCGTGTGGTGGACGCCCCCTTCAGGCCTAGGTCCGTCGAACGTGCCTCCAATAGGGATCAGGGGGAAGACCTGTCTCTGGCCACTAACCTTCAGCGACAGGGCCAGCAATGCAAAGCTGATAAGAGCCAGTGTGCGTGCCATGGTCCGGGATGAAGGCTGACGAACAATGATTGGGAAAGCAACTTGGCGCAGGCATTAAATACTCCGTCCTTGACTTTGTGATCAAATATGCAGAGCATGTCTCGATCCTGTTTCTTACAACTGGCTGACAGCTGGCATATTTCGCCCATTATTTGGAACGCCAGCCGGGCCCCACAGGCAACTAATGCTGGCACTTGACTCACACCTTTGTTTTTCAACACTGCTGCCATTGTGGACCACCGTGTCTTGCACATTAATGGCCTGCTACACGCACGGTTTGCACAAAGTCATTGGCTAAACCGGATTATCGGAAGCGTGGCCGCGGTGTGAAAACGGGCATCAATAACGCCGTCAGAGGCTGCACACTTTCAAGAAATGGTGTAAAAACACCCAATAAAATGCCCCCGGGCGTAACTTAATTCAGAAGATGTGCACAGCGCGGGCTCTCGCCATCATATCTGACAAAATAATTTGCAAGGTACTCTGCACGAGTCCTAAATTCCAGCACTATGAAAGAAAAACCAAAATAACCCAGCGTATATCAAACGATTGCGTTTCGGGCGCGCATTTTTCGATTACCTTCCAATAATAGAAGGAAGTGCGCAAAAAATTAACACGCTCTAATTGCGCAGGCATGGCCCCCCGTTTCGCCATCCGTCAGCTTGAATGACTGATCGTTGCAGGGGCGGTGCAGACGAAACAGGATTCGCACACGAAATTTGCCAAAAAATAGGACTTAGTTGGCATCCTGGACTTAGTTGGCATCTGCTGAATGATTCGTCCCAACAATTTGGCAGAATTGATTTATCCATAACTCTCTCGAGTGCGCCACTTCGGTCTGGCATTGCCGACGATGGTCTCCTTATTTACTAATCAGACCGCGTGTTTGTCTACGACTCAATTTTTTCCTGGAGGGAAAAAATGACATTCGCTGTTGGTCGCCATGTGCACATCTCGAGTGGATGCGAGTACTGTCACGGTTATGACTGCATGTCTGGGCATGAGTCCAGTGAATGTTATTATTTGTGACCAGTGCGCAACGAAGGGGATGATTGCGAGGGCTTAAAAAACGTTCGTCTGTCTGCGACATGTATGCCAGACAAATGCATTCTCCTCTATTATACCACATTTACTCGAGAAAATGATGCTGTATGCAGCTCGCGTCACGTCAGGGTGACCGGAGTCTCAGATTCATCAACTGTCAGCCGCCAAAGCTCTATTTTTTGTGCGGCCACCTTTACCGCGAGCATCTCAATCAGGACTGTGATGTAGAGCTGCTCGAAGTAAGCCGCAGATGAGACCCTTCTAATTCAAGAATGCGAGTGCGAACGCCGCCCTTGGTTCTTTGTCATCGCACACACTGTTAACTAACATGGACAGCCCGAGGCTAGTAACAATGAATATGGTATGGTGCTCCTCTCGCGCAGGCGGGTATGGATGTGTAAAAATGGAGAGAAAATATGGTAACTCACTCGAGCACCCAATACATCATAATGCATCATTGGTCTAAAACATTTTCACAGATCAATCTTGCCAGATTTGTGTCACTTTTTGCCCCGCACACTGTTCATGTACAACATTTGAGTGAAAAATATGCCCAGTTGCCAAAACAAACAGATTCAAATGTGCTTTTAGCTTTACTCTGGGCACATATTCCAGGCACACAGACTCGTGCGAGTCTTTTCACATTGAGGCATCGGGATTCTGCTAATAATTATGATATGCATGAGCATGGCAGGCACACTCTGATCCATCATATCTGCCATGAAGCAGTAGCGATGAAGAGTCAACAGCAACATGGGCTCAAATCGACAATGATAGCAACACTGATTTTACTTAGCCTAGGCTGACCTTGCTGGGCGCGAATCGAAACTGCGAATGTACCGTATTTCCTCGAACTCCTCCCCCTCTGGTTATTCTCCCCTGTCTAGACCCTGATTGAACTTTATTCTTTTTAAGACAAAAAGTTTTGAAGGTTTGAGCGCGCACTACTGGTGAAGATAAAAGGTGTTTTTTTGTCATCAAAAGGCTAAAAATTTGCTGCGGTCGACCATTTTCCGCTACCCCTCCCCCTCCCCCTCCCACGGCTGACCACTTTCTGCCAACCCCCTCCTCCCAGCAGCAGCAGTGGCAGACAGGCATTGTGACGGGCATTAATTCCAGCCTTCACCGCCTCCCCCCCACCACATTCACTCTTTCCATCAGTGCAGCTTCCGTTATCTCAGCTATGCTGGCAACATGCTGTATGCACACTGTACACGTGGGACCATTTGACTGTCCACACCGGGTAGGGGTATGGTTTTTGGTGAAACACAGATAGGTACCACCACGGGTTTTATGGTGGAGCCCGAGGTAAAATAGTTCCCGGGTGCTGTGCAGAATGATAACCTTATTTCATGCGAAGCCTTTTTTCTGTCCTGCACGCAGATGGACAGCTCCGTATCACATCGCCTGCACGCCGCCTCGCATCAGTGGCCACTGGACTCAATCCTCAGACAACGAGTTCTGAGCAAGATCCAGGCTACACTGAAGCCAGGCATATTCTAGCTGAATTGCAGAATTGGAATTCAGGATATGCAAACTTTTTTGAAACAGCATGAGGGACTTAAACAAAAAAAAACATAAGGCAAGGTGTCGCCCACTAGGCAACAAATTTCGGAATTCCAATGTGAGCATATACTGTATTTGTCATTTTCATGCATGCGACCCTGGATAACGGATCACTGACATGTGAAGTCGATGCAATTCTGGCCCTGTGGGCACTGCGAGGGGAACACGCAAGGAAATGTTCCATGCTCCTTGCCCGAGTAGGTGCACCTCATTTCTTGGCAGCTGCAATTAATGGACACTTTAGTTTTCAGTCCATTGCTGAAGCATCAGCAGTTTCACCTGTATTTCGTAGGACATTGGTGATCGAACGTGCACGGGTTACCTTCACCCCACTTTTCATCGAGTGCAGCGGCGCCTGAAGGAGCACAGAGAATAAAATGTGGGTTCCTCAAGTTCCTTTAAAGTTTTTTCTTACCAGTCAGTAACACAAGCAAAACAATGTAGGAAAGCATTTTCACTTTCGACAAGTTGGTTCGTCGTACCAGTTTACTAGAGAAGGTGAAACTTTTTTCGAAAATTTATAGTATCTACATAAACTCTTCGTCAAACAAAAAAAATCTTGTTCAAATGGAACTGGCTCGCAAATCGAGTAAAACTAATTTTGCTTTGGAATGCGGTGGAGTAAAAGTAGCTTTGTTTTGGAATATAATGCAGTAAAACTAGATTCCACCACATCGCCTCGCAACCTTTTCTTCAAAATCGTAAGATTTCAAAAGATAGACGGCGTTTGATTTTTGTCGAGTGCCATCGAAGGGCTGCACTCGGTAATTGGCTTGATAGCAGATCGACTAGTGCGGGTGATGATAACGCACAGGAAGTGGTTGTGTGGCGTGGTGCAGAGCATAATGACTGATGTGCTTGGGCTGATACTAGCAACTGACTGCTTTCATGTGGCTGTGACCATACGCGAGATACCCTTTCTAGCTAGTGCACTGCCTCATCAAATCTATCAGGAATTTTAATCTTTTCCGATATCCGATCCGATTCGATCTCGGATATCAGATCCGAATTGGTGGCATCCGATCCAGTCCGGCCGTGAGAGGTAGCACTTCTAAGAGGATCAAATGGTCGTTGCTGAAGTTGCTGAAACAGGATTTGCGACTTGCGAACACTGACTATCCTTAACAAACAACTTGATTTTTGTTGAGTTGCTAAGTAGTCTAGGCCGCTCAGATTGCAGGTCAGACTGCTAACACAAGCCGATCCAGAAATATAGAACCTATTCAGAGCTCCTGTCGCCAGTTCACAATAGCAAGTTGGCTATACTTACAAACGAAGTGCAGCCGAGAGTCAAAGTCGAATGTTGCAAAAAATGGTATTCAGATTCCGCACCCACGGATTGTAGGGTAGCCAAAATTCTGGACCTCCAGCGCCTATGCAAAAAAGTCAGAATTATTGACTGCAAACGGGGGACCCTTGAAAAATGAAAATTTCGACTTCTCAAAAGATAGCGGCCGAAAATTTAAGCTACCCACTGCAACTCGAGTGCTGAATCATATTGATCATATTGATTTTTGAATATTCCGACATCGATTTTAGAGCGCACTTCGCCAAGCATATTCTAGCTGAAAACTGGTGCAGTCTAGTTGAGAAGACAAGAAGATGGGACACCTCTTCAGGCCCCGAAAGTGAGTCACCCGGCTCACAGCAGGAATACAGTCGACCTCGGATGATTGCACCTCGGATATTTGCAGCTCCGCTTAATTGCAATACTTTTTTTTACATCCCAAGGCGCATTTTACTACGCATAATTGCAATTTTTCTCTGGAATTCACAATGGACGATTAATTAGACTTCGACAACATATTCAGACTTCCCGCATTTCGGCCCAGGCACTTAGTCGTCTACAATATGCTGCTTTTTTGGAAATCGAGGATACAGTCGAGTCCGCTCAGTATCACCAGTCTCTGACGGGAAGAAAATGTGACAATATCCGGGTTGTGACTAAACCAAAGTACACTCCAAAAATGCGAAAACTGAATTTTCTTGCGTTTCTCTCGCTAAATCAAACCATTTTTGTGTATTCCACAATTTGAAAGACGCGACACTTTTTTAAACAGCTTTTGTAATTAAAGAAGGTTAAATTATGCGAGTCAGTCAAATCAAAGCTGGACCACAAGGTGCCATGCCCCAAAAATTTCGCACTTTATTGTGAAAATCCTAGTTATTGACGATTTTGCGCTTGTTCTAGTCTGCCAAGGGTGTAAATGTGACACTTTCCTGATCCTAATCCCCCATGGCACAGAATTTATGTGCCAGAGCGGACTGGGCCGAATTCAGTGTGACAATAAGCGAACTCAAAATACACACAAATTATAGGGGAAAACCTGTGATAATAACCTGAGTGTGAAATTATCCGGAGTGGACTCGACTGTAAGCTTGCAACAAAATTTGTCATCGTCATCGCAAAATTGCCAACTGTTTTTGCTGTAAGATTGCTGAGGGACAGATTTCAGTTGCACTCGATTTTGATTTGGGTTGCACAAAACTACTGTATGTGACTGAGAAAATGTTGTTTCCCTGATAAAATCTTTTTTTTAAAGCATTAATAAAGATTGGTAGTGAATTCTGTGCGCAAAGAATACAAAACTTCGCGTAATTGCAATTTTTTTCAAAAACCATCTGAACTTTGCGTTATTGCAACTTTTTCTGGCGTCTAGAGCGGCTGTAATTATCCGACGTCGACTGTAATTAGATCATGGCACAAATTTAGTGTTACTACATTAGAAATCAGAGTAATTCAAACAGCGAACAGGAAAAACGCGAAACTCAAACTGCTACCGAAAAGAAATTTTCGAGTACGAAATTGAGAATCTCTAAAATCACATATTATAAATCAACAAGTAGGCTCCTGGTTGCATCAAATATTTGCTCGGAATAACTGTTCGCTTCGCTTGTTTCTTATGCGACCCGATGACATACAGTTCTCGTGCATCCACTGCCAAATCGATGGGCATACTGAACTGCGGCACGACCACAACGCCTTCGCACTGTTTTTTCGTGACATCAAACTTTTGAACCCGTTTTGTTTCGTCGACAATAAACAGTCGGTCGTTGCTGTCGAAGGCCATTCCTCGCGGGAAACGGACCTGGCCACTCGGCATCCAGAATGCCTTGCCAGGAGCGCCGTGCGAGATTTGGAACAAACGATGGCCAGTCTTGGCGTCGTGCAAGTCAACGTGGTGCGCCCTGTCGTCGGTCAGGTCGGCGATGGCCAGCAGATCGCCACGATTGTTGATGGCTATAAAACGAATGTTGCCGGGTTTCTTGTGAATAATTCGGCTGGCCATCGGGCACGGCTTGCATGGATCGCCAGCACTGTCCAGCGGCAAGATCCAAACGCTGCTGCTTTGATATTTCCCGCGAAAATCGTGATCGATTTTGGTCGATATGAAAATCGAGTTCTACAAAAAATTTAGTGTTATTCTCGAAGTGAGCTTCGTGCCCGTCATTTAGGGAAGGCAGACCCAATGGCAGAAAAAGAGTCGTTAGACTCGAATCTTTATGGATGATCAGAAAGGCTCTCGCCTTAATTTCCAATTCAGTTCATATCATGTCACTTTAAGCCAAGCACTCTACAGCGAAATCGAGGGCTACGGAACACATAAAGAACAATCATTGTTTACCCAGGCGGGAGTCGAACCCTCCCTTTCAAATGCGTATCCAGTGTTAGAGGCAGATGCCTCAACCCGCTTGGCCACGACCCGAGCGAAGGGCATTGGCCCCATTTAATAGCTAACGTACTTACCAAAGCGCCGCTGTAAATGATTCTCCTGACTCGACCCCACTCTCGATCGCAAGTCATCCGATAATCTGGCACTCGATTATTACCGCCGTCCAGTATACCCTTTCGGAAAAACAAAATATCCGCCGTGGCATCCCGGCCGAGTCGATCGGCGTTAGTACTGAATACTGTGGCCAGAAAATACGGATTTCCGAGTTTCGCTTCAGCGTTTTCAGTAATATTTTCTGTTTGATCAATCAATACGACTCCCATGCAAACTCCGAATTTCAATGCTCGCACGTATTCCACGTCGTCTCGGCTTCCAATCCGCACGTGATGCAGACCGCTGTTGCTAGCGATGAAGAGATGTTTTTCATAGTTTTTGTCGTTGTAAATACCGAAACACATAGGATATCCAATGACCGTGGGGAGGGTCAGGGTAGTCGAAGCACTCGGTTTTCGAGATTGCGCCATGAAGATTGACAGAACTTCTTTTCAATGTGTGCCACAGCGCGCGATGCCTACTGCTGAGCACTGCCAATGCCGAGTGTCAGTGACCGAGCCACGCATACCTGCTTTACAATGCTTCGACGGAGACATGCATTGCGCGACCACTTGACTAATCCCAAGCCAGATTCATAGCAGAAACATACTATCAACAGGCGCGGTAGCTGCCTGTTTAGCCCAGCCACACAGACGCGCAATGTTAAGCGGACAACTTTGATCGTTCATAACTCGACATCAAATCAACAAAAATGCACAAAATTTTGGAGATGAGCTATGTTTACCATGGCCAATAACGCACTCTGCTGTTGTATTCTGACGGTAACGTGTCAGTTCAGTGATCTTATTCAATTGATGCTGCTTGACAGATATAAGTACTGTGTTAATGATAAAATTTTAAAATCCACTCGTGGTTATGGCGTTTAAACTGCAGCACCTGTCTACGTTTATTGTCGCTGGTGGTACAGGCACTGGAAAAACTAGATTCGTAAAGAAGCTTCTTGAAGAGAGTGATGAATTATTTTCCAAGCCGTTTACAAAGATTGAATGGTACTATGGGGTGTACCAAAGTATTTTTTCTGAGATGCCGAAA